>JABCKH010008078.1:0-14723 GCA_018851285.1 Lyophyllum semitale | reverse complement strand
TCGGTATGCACTAGCCAACCACTTGTATCGGGGTGAACTTCCAGATCAATTTAAGGATTTAACTTGGGTTGAAGAAATGGCATGTGCGGTTTATCGCAATACAGCACATATCTCGCGCCTTTACGAATCTTCTGATCCTAAGCATTCTCGTGTTTTAAAAGGAAACACTTGTGCCCACGACATGAATATTATTTCCACTGCCAGTGCTTTACCTCGAACTCCTGACAATGTTAATGATATCCTCTCTGTTGTATTTATTGGACCAGGAAAACAGAAAGAAAATTGTCTGTATCACATGTTTCGTGTTCGAAAGCATAAAATCTGGAGCTTCCTTATCTGGTTAAGAGATGTGGCAAAAAATCCGCTGTATATTAATATACCACTGGATGTCCATGCAGCTGATCTTTATCCAGATGATGGTCCTCTGCCTGGAATTGACAGTCACGTAGTGCATGATTCAAATCTTGATCCGGAAACTACATTTGATCAGGAAACAGCAGGTATTGATGATCATCCTGCATTGCAGGTAGAACAAGAAGATGATAGTGATGAGCCTGTGATTTTCCTTGAGAAAATGGGTGTTTCTGACCCTGAAAATGTAGCCATCCAAGGGCGGACATTTACTGCTTCAGCTCTGCGCACATTAGTTAAGAAACCATCAGACCGCGCAGATCTTATAATCCATCGCAGCTCTGCTGCTGTTCCGGAGTATCACAATCCCTTGCTGTTCCCAGGAATGTTTCCTACACTATATCCATATGGTACTGGTGGTTTTGAAGATCCTGCGCGGCAAACACCGCTGTCTTTTGAAAACCAAGCAAACTACTCACTGGATATTGTTGACCGCACATTTAGATACCATCACTCTTTTATCTTCATCACCTTAAATATAATTCAGCGCCGCATTGGGCATCTTCAAACCTCACTTACTGTCAAAAATTCGCGGTTTGCTGCTGTTGCTGAAAGACTTGTCTCAATATCAGCAGACACTCTTGATGTTGTTGCTAACCACATTGAAAAAGAAGGAAATGTTACATCCCTGTTACCTGAACAAAAAGAAGTGCTTGATCTGCTAACTGAGGTTAACACTGTATCAGCAAAAATTCCAGGTTCCCATGCATCTAAAATTACTTGTCGCAATGAAATACGAAACTATTCTGCTTACTTTGGCATGCCTGTCCTATACTTTACCGCAAATCCGAATGCTTCTCACAGTCCTATCTTTCAGGTTATATATGGCGATACCTCTGTAAACCTTGATAAATGTTTTCCAAAATTGGTATCTAGTACTGAAAGGGCAATGCGCCTCGCAAAAGATCCAGTTGCAGCAGCGGACTTCTTTGAGTTTTCTATTAAGTGTATCTTGGAGCATCTGTTCGGATGGGACTATGAGCTAGGGGAAAGTACACCACAAGGAGGAATTCTAGGCCATTTAGCTGCTTTTTATGGGAGTCCTGAACTCACAGACAGGGGTGGATATCATGCTCATTTCTTGATGTGGCTGCTTGGTGCACTCAATCCTAAAGATCTACATGAGCGCCTAAAGGCTGATCCAGGCTTTGATCAAAAAGTTTTCTCTTTCTTTGAAAACATCATTCATCATCATCTGCCTGACATTGAACTCACGATTGAAAAGGATTATGAACCCAGAGCAATGTGTCCTCCACATGCGCCCCCTCCTAAGGAAACTAGGACTGAAGCTGATATTCAAGAATGGAAAGCAATACTTGCAACTGAAATTAAGAAATGTGGAGAAGCACTTCAGCGACATACCTGCAGAGATGTGTGCCATAAATATGGCAGTCGCGATAAATGTCGCTTCCAATTTCCGCACGACATTGTATCTGATTCGCACTGCGACAAATTCACTGTATCTTGTATGCCGCGATCCAACTGTGAATTACTTTAATCCTATTGTTCTGGTATATTGTCGGCATAATCATGATCTCAAATGCATTTTATCTGGAAAAGCTGCAAAAGCTGCAATGTTTTACATCACTGATTATATCACAAAAATGGACTTGAAGACTTATGAAATGCTCTCTCTACTTTCAAAGGCAGTTCTTGAAGCATCTGAAATAGATACTGCTGGTAATAGTACTGCTGCAGCAAAGACACTTCTACATACAGTAAGTGCTTGTCTCAATTCACAAAGCGGCAACAAATTCATGCTCAACAAGCAGCTTGGTATATTAGGGGTCATCGCGACAGCATAAGTTCTCATAAAACAATTCCTATGTTGTCTAGTCTTTTGCTGTTTCATGTAAAAAGGACCTTGAGTATTTCAAAACCAGTTCATGACTTGATTGAATCTGAGTTAGATATGCCCACTGCTGAAAGTGAAGCAGAAGGTATTGAACCCATATCGCTGCGCATCTCTACTGATATTCATGGTGATCTTCAGAAGACCAACCAAGTGGATGATTACATTCACAGAGATCTTAAGCTGGCCAACATCTGTTTTTATGACTTTGTTCAGCGCTTTCGAATTGAAGTAAAAGGTAACCTGTCGCCAGAATCGTCTGTCTCTGCTAAGTTAGGCACTTACCGCCGCTTCACACTTCTACCACCTCATAATTTGAGTGACACTCATCAACTTGTTGAACACACCAACTTTGAGCGCGGAGATGGTTCGCGGTTACTCATACCTCGAGTCATTGGACTTTCCATACCCCGAGAAAAAAAATCAGCTTATTCTTTATTTGCTTTGAGTCACTTTAAACCGTTCAGCTATAGCTCAACACTTCTACAAGTTGATCAGACTCCTGAACAACTATTCCAGGAATTTCACTTTTCAGATCTAGCTCATATGGTCATGAAAAACTGGGAAGCGATACATGAATGTGAAGATGAACGAGATGCAGAGCGGCTTAGAAAGCGAGAAGCAATGACACGCGAATCACAGGCTTTCACAAGACTGATGGCTACAATTGATGATGATTGTACAGAGATTGATGATACTAGTAAAACTTCTGCTTCTGATAATTTCTTGATCAACAACACTTTAATGAAACTTCAAGCCAGTAAATGGTTTGAGACTTTTTTTCACAAGCGCAAAGAGTTACAGTGTCCACCTTCTGCCTCTTCAGAGTGTGCAGAACTCCCTGATCTATCAGACCAAACTATGAAGCAGTGGAAAGCAGCCATTAAGGTTCAAGAGAAAGCTCTCGAAGCATCAAGGCACAATGCGCTGGATCCTAATAATCAACAATGTGAATTAGTTGCTGAAACTGAGCTAGGTTCTAAGTTGACTGAAAACCACCATGCTGATAGCCATATCGTTCTTGATACAGAAGTTTTGCAAGAGGAGGCAAATGCCAAATATGAAACAAAAGACGAATTATTGGCGTGCATTATCTCTGAAGAGACGATGAACACCAAACAAATATTCGCTTTTCGCATCATTACAGATGCTTTCTTTCAATATGTACATGATCAAGCAAATGGTACCAACAAGCCTGACACCAAAGAATATAAGCCTCATCTCCGACTTCTTCTATCAGGGCCTGGAGGCACTGGAAAAACTCATGTTGTAAAGGCAGTGCAGCGTGTGATGGAATCATATGACTACAAGCATAATATTCGCCTTCTTGCTCCAAGCGGATCTGCTGCTCTGATTGGAGGCATGACTGTGCACAAAGGCATGTCACTCAAGATCTTCAAGCCTAATAAAGGAAAAGGTAACAGAGCACCCGGTGACATTGATGAAGATTACTCTGTAATTTCAACAGTAAAAGATCGCAATAGAGTGCGCAGCGAATTCAAAGATGTCATCATGCTGTTTGTAGATGAAATCTCTCTTATGGGTGCAAACTTGTTATCTGAAATGGATCATGCTTTGAGATATGCCAAAAATAATGGTGAATTCTTTGGTGGTGTTATTGTTATATTTTCAGGTGATTTTTTTCAGTTTCCTCCAGTGGGTGAGGTTGCTTTATATTCTCCAATATCCAATGTTGGCCCCTCTAATCAGCGGGAATTACTGAGGCGACTTGGTAGACTTGCATGGAAATCAGTCACTGATGTCATAAATTTAGATGAGCAACAGCGCATGAAGAATGATCCTGAATATGCTCAGGCTGTTCTTCGCCTTAGAAAAAGAGTGTGCATTCAAGCTGATGCTGATTTGTTCAACAGCAGGATTATCAAGTCACCAGATCATCCAGATGGCGTTGATATGAGTACTGGAGATATGCGCGCCGCAACTGCTATTGTTTCAAGAAATTCAATGAGACATGCAATTAACATGAAAAAAGCAAGTGCAAATTGTGCTGGTACAAACAACCTTGTGATTTGTGCAGCACATGACTCCATAAATCGGGCCACAGTGCCTCAACCAGCAAGGGAACATTTACTAAAGCTTGATATGTCGCGGCTCACTAATCAAGGATCTCTCCCAGGTTTTCTTCCATTATATGAAGATATGCCTGTCATTTTGCGTGGAAGAAATATATCCACTGAGTTGGGTATCACCAATGGTTCCCAAGGTATACTGAGAAAATTTACAACCAAAATATGCTCCTCAGGTTTTACGCATTGCACTGGTGCCATCGTGGAGTTTCTTAATAGCAAGGTATCTTTGCCAGGTTTACCGCCTAAGCATTTCCCGCTTGAACCATTTACGTGGACATTTTCATGTAATCTTCAGTTAGATCCGACAAATCCCCTGAAATCAAAAGAGAATGTATGCCGCTCTCAATGTGGTTTTCAGCCTGGCTTTGCATCAACAGGCCACTCAGCACAAGGAAAAACTTTACCTTGTATAATTGGTTGGCTACACGAAGGAGGTTTTTCTGCATATGTATCTGCATCCCGCCCTAACAGCAGGCATGGTCTGGCCATCATTGAAGAAGTCACCTTAGCTGATCTTAACAAACCACTGCCATATGACTTAATTTTTGAGGCAAGGCGCCAGGATGTCATGGAGCACAACACTCTTGTGCGATATGGTTTTAAAGATGGTACAATCAGACCTGTTCCTGATCCTGAAGCTGAAAGAGGAAAATTTACAAAACTAGGTAAACCTATATTTGAGACTCCAGCTGTGCTGAAGAGGAAAAAGAGTGGCAACGAAGCTAGTGCCAGACCCGCGAAGAAGACTAAATCAGTGCCCCCCAAAGAAATCTTGCCAGAAATCACTAGAGCAGATGCGAAAAGGAAAGCTTCTACAAGCAAGTCTGAAAATGCAACTAAGAGAATAAAAACCTCAAGCACTGAACCAACCTCAAATCCAAGTAGTGATAGCAGTGATGCCAGAGCCCTCGAAAAAAGCTTGGAATCTACCTCAGTTCCAGCAGTGTGGTCTCTTATTCCACATGGCTGCAAGTGGTCAAGTTTGAATTGGTCCTGTGCATACGACTCAACATTTATGTCTTTTTTGTCCATGTATTTACAATTTGATAGCGGACAAAGATTGTTATGGTCGTCTATCAATCGATGGACTGCATTACTTGCTAAATTATATGAATCATATATTTCAATGCCAGCAGTGAGTAGAACCGCGCCGCTCTTGAATTTCCTTAGAGACCAGTTCCGCCAGCAGCTCTTTCTCCACGATCCACAGAAGTTTCCAGCTGTAGGTCAAATAGCCATTAGTCTAACAGATATAACAGATCTTATTAATGAAAGTCCTCAGCGGACACAAAATATGATTCACCGCATCAACTGCACGGCGTGCAATATGAGTGCTGACTCACTTGTCAATGTTCGTGCTTTTGGATACTGCGCTTCACCATCTCTGTGGACTTCACATGGCGCGACACTTGTTCATTCAAAATTTGCAACTGCCCAAGCTTGGCTAGATATTTTTGTTACTGTATCTGAGCAACATGTCTTGGGTACTTCCAAGCAGACCATTCAGAATGTATTTACAACTCACCAACAGTCATGTGCCGCAAATCCGCTCTCGCAGATGTTATATCACATTGCGCCCTTGTCACTCACTCTTGAATTTGATCCTGCAACGCGACCACCAACAATTCCAGATTTTGAAGTAAGTATTAATTGTTCAACTAAAACCCATAAATATCGCTTGCGCGCCATGATCTACACAGGAGGTATTCACTTCACAGCGCGGTTACTTGATGATTCTTCAATTTGGAATTACGATGGTGCTCAGAATGAAGGTCAGCCTCAATTCCACTCTCTCATTCAAAATACCACATGGCCTAGCATAGAACTTGCAACTTACGCCGGGCGAACATTACATGTACTTGTATATGGAAAACTACTGAACTAACAACCCAGACGAACATTACATGTACTTGCATATGGAACTAACAAAGGTCAACCGCACTTCCACTCACACATTCAGAATATTACTTGGCCTTGCACAGAGCTCACAACTTATGCCAGGCAGATATCCTTGTATATAGAAAAGTACCGCACTAACTTTCATCATCTCCGCCTGTGCCCAACTCAGCCTCTGCACCTTTCTGATCCACTAATCCAGCCTGGTATTTCTTCCAGATCCCAGGAAGCCGGTTAGATGTGACAAATGCCAGCCCCTGCTGACAAAAACCAGGATCTGTTACATACGGATTAACTTTCGGAAGGCTGGTGCCGTGAGCCTCCTGAGGGATCCAAACTATTAGCGTGTTTGGCGCCGCCTGTATCCGTACGCCATATCGTGCCAGGTAAAAATGGCAGCCAAATACCTTCCCCCTGTTGCGCGACAGCGTCCACGATGCAGCAAACTTATGTGGCTGTTTTTCTACATGTATCGCACTACAGAATATTAGTCCTTCTTGTGATAATTTAAGTGAAATTGAGGCGCACCGCGAATAATTCTGGCCAAATACTCCCGTTGGAGGCGCAAGCTCGACATTATGGAAATCAAACGAATGTTCACCAACATTTACAGAATATGTTCCGCGGCCTGTGCCAGCGCCTGAACCCATCCGGCCATTGCCGTCCATCCGCTTGAGCTGAGTCGCCTCAAGATAGTTGTCAAAGTCGTCCATAACCTCAGCAGGGAGCCTCGCCCGCATCAGTTGCCATGCAAACGCAAAGAGTGAACTGCACTCTACGTCTGATTCCTCAGCTGTAGTAAGATCAGACCGCTTCAGAAGGTTCCTGACCCAGTCAAAATTTGGCTTGCTTCGAGCCCTAGCTGAGTAGCCAATCTGAACGAGTTTTCCCGTATCTTCCATCTGAGTTGCGTCAGCTGGTAAACTTTCGTGAAAAGCGCTACGGCGCACCCGGATATTTTTGCGCTCTGGAACGACATCTGTGGCAACGCGCGTTGCCCATGCAAGTGCGCCTTCATCAGGACAGAAGTCGTGCATTGCCATTCCAACCACCTTTCCCCTCTCATCCTTGAAAATCATACTCTCCTGCGGTCCAAGATCAACCACGAGTCTTTCTGGTTGCAGCGCGTGAATTGGCAGCCGGCGTTTGCGGTCGTCTGGCTGATCATCGCAGCGGAAGCGCTTATCCCATTTGTTGAATATTGCGTCACTCTCCGAAATGATTTCTCCAACCGGTGGATACGCCTCCGGGAGTGCAGAAACAACTTTGGTAGGAATGGCGCGGAGGTACGCGTCCCGATCGAACTTCTTCGTATTTAGCCCCAGCCGCCGAACGAAGCGGTCCTTTGCTCTGTAACGCTTCTTCTCCCCAGCTCGGTAATCGAAGATTAGCCCTGAAACGCTGGAGTTTCCGCCGCACCATGAAGCGAAAATTCGTATACTAGATTCGTTGTCCAGGTGGCATCGTACGCCGTGCTCTGCGGTAAGCTCACGAACGCGGGCAGCGAACTCCTTCGTCTTACCATTCCTTAGGCAATCGAGTGCCGCTGAATCGTTCGCAACCGCTTGAATTGCGGCTGTGCAGCTGAGGGCGCGAGCGTTGGCCATGTGATCGCAGCACTGTGTTAAGTCAGTTGACTTTGAAACTTTGTGATGCTATGTTGACGTGGCATTTGTTTCTTGTTGCTGTCCACCGCCACCGTCCGGCGCCTCGTTCTCTGCGTCGCGCAGCTTCAGCTGCACATTTCTGGGTCATTCTGCACCACGTCCTGGCCAACGTCGGACCTTAGGTGCGGACTGCCTTCGAGTGTGCCAGCAGCAGCGTGCAGTTCGCGACGACTGCCCCCTCGCGCCGGCCTTTCTCAGCATTCGCGCCCTCAGCTGCCTCAAGCGCAGCGCTCGGTCTCTCAGAAACCTCGAAAACGCCAACGCCAACCGAAGGAGCCTGCGGAAGCGGTGAATATCGGGTGATTTCGGTGTGTCTGCTTTCCACGCTCGCTACTGCAGCCTTTGCTCATAGCGGCGCCAACTTCTGCGCTAGCACGCCGCGTTCGCATTCTCAAACCCGGCCCACGAAAACGCCAGCGCCAACTGAAGGAACCCGGGGATTATCGGCCGCTTTCGCTGCGCCTGCTTTCCGCGGCCGCTCCTGCAGTCGTTGCTCATAGCAACACCGACTTCTGTGTTAGCACGTCGCGGTCGCTTCCGCAAACACGGCCTACGAAAACGCCAACGCCAGCGGAAGAAGCCTCCACAAGCGGGAAATGTCAGCCGTTTTCGGTGCGCCTGTTTTTCATCGTTGTTGCCGTTTTCTCTCATAGCGCTGCTAGCCTCTGCGATAGCCCGGCGCCTCTGCAAAAAAAACCCTCTCCTCGCCGGCAGCCGCCTCTTCCACATCTGCACCGGCGCGCTGCAGCGGCCTGGGCGGCCCCTTCTGCTTCCCGCCTCCGCAAACCCGTCGCAATCCGTGCTCGTGCGGCTTGCGTCCCTTTCCGCTTCGCGTCGCCCCACCGCCTCGTCGTTGTTGCTAACACCCACCCACAAGAATAAGCAACCGGCGCCCCGCTCTCTTCAAACCCATCGCCCTCCTCGCCTGCCTGTCTTGCCGCGCCCGTTGGGCCGAGCCACCTGGCTGGTGCGTCTCCCCGTCTCTGCTGGTCTCTCTCATCTCATCTGACGGCTTTGTCTTCCGCAGCTATCGTTGCTCGAAACAGCGCGTCCGCGCCTGTCAAAACTCCCCCACGGCCGCCGTGCGTCTCCGCTAGCTGCAAGCGTCGTTGTCGTCATCCAGCGGCGCCGCGAGGCCGTCGCTGGCGGGCTTTGAGCCGTCCTCCGCGCGCTGAAAAAGGTGCGTCTGCCTGTGCTGGCTGCGAGCTAAGCTAATGGGAATCTGTTTTGCTTTAGATTAATCGCCTCTTTGTGTTGGTGGCCCGCTGCACCCCTTCTTGCCCTTCGATTGGGCGCAGGCGTTGCGCTGCGCTCCTCTTTACAGATCCCGCCAGCAGCGTAGCCCTTTCTTCAACGTGGGTGCGCGCCGCGCCCGTTCTTTCTCTTCGCGCGATGCTGACAATAGTCTGTCCGCCTAGATCCCTTGCCTGACTTGAGCGTGCTGCTGGAGGAAACCTTCGTAACTCAATAGTTTAACTCAAATAGTTATTGTATCGTAAGTCCTACAACTTTGATTATGTGTTCTGCTGAAATTCAACTCTGCATTCTCAGGTTTTCAATTACCATGCTGTATCTGCCTTGTTGCGCTGCATTTGATGCTTCGCTGCTCCTACGCGCCGCTGCATGCATTCTGCTCTTATTTAAACCCGTAAGAAACCAAAAACATTTTTTGCGATCTAGGTACTGCCTGCTTTGCTCGCGCTGTATTCACAATGCTCGTTTAAGCATACGTCCCCGATTCTCCACTTGTACTGCATCCACGTAATGTCATCGCCTCCGCTGGCCATGTTCCCGTGAATATCGTCATCGTTATATAGTCCTCCCCATGCAAGTTCTCCGACGCCTCGTAGCCCAAATGTGTACCTCCAGCGCTCCGATGTGCCGGGTGGTCATAGAAAATGCCACCATTCTTCGCCTCAGTGCTTGTACGACGCGTGGGTCAGGTGGAGAATAAATCGAGGCAACAGCACGACCGGCTTTTGCAAGCGAAGGATAGAGGCAATAGATGCGCGTGGAAGTTAGAACATTCATCTGCGCAGTCGTGGGTGATCGCAGAAGCACTGGCAGAATTGACCAGGTTCTGCTTTCTGTCACCGTAATGGATTGGCCCTACGTTCATGTAAACTGCTTTGTTTTGCGCTTCTCCAAAGTACTGCGCACCTGATTGTTTCTGAACCTCACCACCGTGCGGCATTCCGACGCCACCTCCGAGTGGGCAGCTACCCTGGCACAGTCTAGATAACCAATCAGGCACATGAGCAAAATCCATTCGGGCATGAACCCTCTAGGAGATAAGACATTTATGTCTCGTGGTCTGTCCCCTTCTCCTAGGATGATGCTGGGAGTGATGATTGATGTAGGTATGGATCCGGAGACACCGGAATACGTCAATCCCAGCATAGCTATGAAAGCTTCAATCTGAACAACCTGTGTTAAGAGCGCCATATAACACGTGGCTACACAACTTACTTGAGCAGGCGACATGAAAGGCGCTAGTGCGCGTTTAATGCGTACCCGCACCACTTTCCTTATGCGGTCCCGGCCAGCACGATCAGTGTGACCGGTGCAACAAGAGCATCCCAAGGAAGAAGTTCTAGCACCTGGCGCACGCAATGGTTTAGTGCATAGAATCTCTGTGATGCTAGAAAAGGAGGCGTTGCTGGAGATAATGCGTAGCTTCTCCGCGGCACAGGAATGAATACGGGTTTACACTTGGAACAAACAAGCGCCATACTGATTTCGACGCAACAAGATGGGATATATATATTACATCGCGCCCTATCACAAGACACTCTTTTTTTAGGATTCATCTTTCACGCAATTAGACTGTCCTTAATCGCTCTGCACACGTTGGGATTCAGGAATAATGTTCAGGATGAACCAAAGGTCTAAAAAAGACTGACCCGATGACTGCTTTCTCAATCTCTGGAAGGTCAGCGCCTTCCACGTTCGATGTCTTCCCCGTAAAATCACAATGTTTGAGCACCAGGATGTTGCCATACCAAATCCTTTCAGGAATATAATGCGAAACGAAGTCGTTCGCGCTCCCCAGTCTTAATTTCTACATCTTTTTTTAGTAGAATCAAAAAGGCGCGAGGATGCACCAAACATACCTGGGGTGAAAAACATATAGTATAGGCATGTTGTAGCTCCAGCGTTGGGTCTGACGGAATATGGCTCACATACGCAAAGCACTGGCTGAGATCAACCACATGCTGATCTTCAGCAGAGAAGATCTCAACCCAATGCTCAACGTTAAGCTCTTCCATGCGGTTACGCGCCGTATAACCCGCCTCCGCGGGCACCTGCACGATGTTGATGGCGCGTGTTTTGCATTCAGCGTCTATAAAAGCCGCTGAATAATATTCTGTATATTCCTAGGCTTCGTTGTCAGCACCTACGAAAGAAATATATTGGAATCGTACTGGTCTATGATCAAAAATCCGTTCATGAATAGCAGCCAAACCAGCCATGACTGTTGCTTGGGAGGCGCAAATTAGTGACCGTGATCTCTCGCACCCTTGAGGATAAACCTCAATTTTTTTATAACAGAGTCTGACTTGATCGCGAAAGAAGCGGGGCCGCAGTATCAGAGTAAAAGGAGTCCCGCAGCACTCAATAATACGCGGAGTTCCGCTTGATGATGCAAGATTTCGAATTTCGAATGCTCCTCAGCTTCAGTATAATATAAACCCCCGTCTTCCTAAACCAAAAAACCGATTCAGCTTGTTTTTTTTCTTGCTTTGCTCACGTGTTCATAACAATGACCAAGTGTTTAATACAAACTAAATGAAAAGGTGTCCAATCATTATTTACAATAGCAGACTGCCGTCGTCTGCATTGGCAGTATTGCCTCCTGCAACTTCTTTCGTGACCCATAAAGCCTCGGAGACGGTGGGCGGACCTTCCGTGTTATCAGTATCCTCCACATCCCGCAACAGAACCACATCCTGGGCGTTGCGCGACAACACCGTGTCGGCGTCCTTCTTGTATGAACTGATGGTGAAAGTGACGAGGACAGCTGAACCATGTACAATTTCTTGCTCGATGACGGGGAGATCCTGATACTTCAGCACATTAAACGGTTTCCTTCCATCGTACGCAGGAACTAAGTACGCGTCAGATCGTATAATAATAATGAAGTTACAGATCACACGCACTGTCTTCGTCCCACCCTCTTACAGAAGATCCCCACACTAGCTTGTTGCGTGCGCGCTTCGATGGCGACGAAGGCGCCAGCTTGCCTTTCGCTGGAGATGAACCAGACCCCTCTGGCTCAGCAAAACTTCAGCTCACGCTAAGGCAGACAAGGAGCACGGTACCTTTCCTTTTGTACGTAGACAGGTTGATGCCGTGCTGGTACGCCTGAACCACGAGATTCTCCTGCTTCAGCATCTGCCCAGCAACAGCCATTGCCCGAGGAAATGTGCGGTCCGAGATGGCAACCGAAACGCTGCGGGCATTTGCTCCAGAATGCAAGGAACTGTAAGTGATCATGCCAACTAGGAAGAACCTGCTAACAGCCTGGACTGCCTGGTTAATATGAGTGAAATAGCCCTTCTTAATGGTCAGAAGCGCTGGGTCAGCGATGGCGAGATTGATGAGTGAGACCAACGCTGGCTGCGCAGTCTCGAGACCTTGGAGGCGCGAAGTTGCTGACTTGTCGAAGGCATACGCAAGGTTGACGAGGGGGGGTTCCCCTCCTCCAGTAGTTTCAACGTTGATGCGCTGGAGCACAGCAGGTACGGACACAAGAGCGCTTAAGACAGTCCTCGTTACGATCTCTGCTCTGCATGAGACGCAGCGTACCTCGTGTTAGCTTTGCTTTTCTCTACGGGCCTAGAAATCACGTCAGCCCGACTGTGATCCGTGCCCTTGCTGGAAAAAAAAAAACTTGCCCAGCTTCTGAAAAGGATCCTTCTGAAAGCGTTGCCGTCGATGAATCCCTACAAATTTGATCAGTTAGTGACATCTGCTGTGCGCGAACATTCTCCATGCCCCGGGTCCGAAGGGATCCCCTCTGCAACTATTACCCTTGATGTTTCGCTAAGAGTCGCTTCAGCTTGGCTCTGTGTGAAATTATAACGACGATACCTGGCATTTGCGCTCACCCCCTCTGCAGCAGTACCTTCCGAACCCTCCTGTACAACGATGGACGCACTTAACAGAATGTCATGTTAGTTTCCGCGGCCTCTGTACTATGAGAATTTAGAACGGCAGCCCACCTTGCGTCTGACTCGGTTTTCTCCATAACGCTTGCTGTTGATGGCTCATTTCCGGCCGTCATAGCGGTAGGAACCAGTGTCGAACTTTTATCAATACAGCTGTCAGCTTTGAGCTCTATACATCTGCAACAAACATACCTATGTTCTATGTTGGTCGTTAATGGGTTCAAGTTTTCACCAGTAGGAGGCGTAGCTCTGGCGACCGCTACCGCTGCTACGTCGCTAGAAGTCGCTTCAGCATTGCTCTGTGTAAAATTGAGTCGGCGGCATACCTGGCTGTTACATTTGTCCCTTCTGCTGCATTACCTTCCGATGCCTCCTGTACAGCGTTGAAAGTACTTAACAGAATGTCGCGTTAGTTTCCACGCGCCTGTTCTAAGATAAGTTAGAAAAGCAGCTCACCTTGCACCTGATTTGATTTTCTCCTTAACATTTGTCGCTTATGCTTCATTTCCAGCCGTCGTAAGAGTAGGAACAGGTGTGGAGCTTTTATCAAAACGGCTGTCAGCTTTGAGCTCTATGCATCTACTTATAAAGGACATACCTGCGTTCTGTGTTGGGTGTCGATGCTTTCAAGTTTTCACCAGCGGCAGGCGTAGGTGTGGGAATGCTTAGGTCATCAATTTCAACTCCAATTGTTCTGACTATCGGACTTACCTAGCGTTCACCTTAGCTTTCTTCGCCGGGGCGGTGGATAGCTCGCTTCCAGTAGGGCCGTCTTTCGCAGGACGTTTGCCTGGTTTATTGGTGCTGTGCACATAGGTCAGCGTAACACATTTGATCAGACGTCTTACGACTTACTTGTTTCCTGCAGCCATGGTCGTTACGATGTTCGATCTCGAACACTTCTTTTTATACGATTTTCCGTATTCATCGATGTTATTTCCATTGTTGCAAAATTATCTATCGTCTGTGCCGGACACATTCGGACACACGGACGCCCGCTCTGCCGTTGAGAAACTTTCTTTTTATACAACGCTCCAAACCCTTTAACGTTATTTGCATGGTTTTACATGCCCGGCGGAGATCGGAAACAGTCTCTTGTTCTTAACGTGCCTCCAGGTCTGGAACAAGTCTCATCGTAAAAAAAAAAAAATGCGCCTTGCCGCTGAGCTGCCCCTTGGAGTCATGCTGAAGGTCTTGGAGGATGAAACGTGTGGTACGTCCTCTTAAATGGTTGTCAATATGACCGTTAACCAATTCACTTTTCAGTGAATTTCTTGCATGGCTGGTCGCAACTTCGCGATGAATCAAAGTTGCGGCACCCGCTTCAGCTGTGTAACTACGACAACGACCACATAATACGCCAGAGTTTTCAGGTAAAAAGCATGCCCGGTGGCTACAAATTTCTGCATTGGCGAGATTCAGACGAAGAAGTTGCACTCGACGTTTCAGGCCTGCTGGTCGCGCTCCACCTTCCACCGGTAACACACAAATCACGGTTAGTGCTTCAACTTCTACCTATTCCAGCCCGTATCTCACTCGTCAAACCAGCGTCAACCCTACAGATCGAAAAACACTGAAGCAAGCAGTTACAATCATTGGTCCCAACAACGCTCAGTTTTCGAAGGCATCTTCCGCA
>JABCKH010008077.1:0-14734 GCA_018851285.1 Lyophyllum semitale | reverse complement strand
TTCCTAACCAGCCGTTCCGTACGCAGGTCAGATCGGTGATGGCGCTCAAAACTGGAAATTTATGTACGCATAGGATCAGACAATGCGGCCAAATTTGCCCACTTTCTGTACGCATTCGGATCGAACATGTCACAGGATAGTCCCCCCTCCTATGATAGTACCGCCCTGGATGATCGGACAAGAAAGGTAATGGGGAAACATGATGTGAAACGCAAAAGCTGCGCTGTGGACACGCCCTTCGAGTTATATAAGGCGAACGTACGTCACTACGTGCGTTTGTCGTGCGCACTCGCGTTCAACTTGTGGAAGCTGAAGTGGAGGATCATCAAGCAAAGGAAGTCGAGTCGCGGCAATTCCCGCATCTCAGATCGGCCCTGATGCAATCGGGCTGGGTTCGAGTGCTCCTTCCACCAGCATCAACCTAATTCCTTCTGACCTTAAAACATTCTCTCAAATGCGGCGCGTCTAACACCTATGCCGTTCGCGAAAACAATGTTCGGTGAGTCTCTCCTCTGTCCAGTATACTTATTTTCCTCAGTTCTTGTCGACTCCAGTCTTCAGTCTTCTTGGTGCCAACCTCTGAAGTCGCTGCGTGGCAAGGATTCGTTCTTACAAGCTGTACTTGTAAAATGGAGGACAAGGTCAATTTGCTTATGAATTCACATTGCAATATAACCGAGCGCGTCTCTTTGAATTCAGAGCTACTTCGGCCACGTTGCTTTGTCTCTTTGACCGACGTTTGTGGTAATGGTGGCCAAACCATGTGTTATGGAGTATAAAGAACATCCTTTGCTCTTTCGTTCTGGCCCTCGGATTTCTCTCATCCCCTGTGTCCCAACTGTGCTCCTCCAGAATGCCGGTATTCTACCCTCCACCTCAAACTATCACCATGCTTCCTAGCGGCCCCTGGCCTAGTCACGATCATGCATATCCTAGAGAGCGGGAAGTCAACCGGGAAACGCTCCTCGATGTGGCTCCAGATCGTGAAGCTCTCCTCACGAGCAACAAAAGCATCGATGAGCTAAGGCAGATTCTCAAAATCCGCGTCGGGCCCGTTCCCAGGTAAGTTTTTGCCCGCCGTCATTGCACTTTCACCCCTCATAGTGGGTTTGTCTATAGTCATTGGCTCTACCGTCGTCGGAAACGCGTGAATGCCACCTTACGAGACGGAAACACACGGATATCTACGCTAATCCGCGGGGCCCCTCCAACGTCAAACGAAACCAATTCCTCGAAGAAGGAAATCCACGTCCTTCGACGCGTGCTTTCGACCTCCTCGGTTTCTCCGTTCTCACACCAGATGATTAACATGGATAACCGTTTTCTCCGACCTTCACCGTACGGCGATCATGACATCGATGTCTGGGGTACCGTCATGCTCAGCACGGAGCAGCTCATCTCACCTCGGCCGCTCGGGCCCACCCACATTCTTATCGCCCACTCAAACCCAGGGCCCTCTCGCGCCTGGCAGCCCGTCACAAGCGGGGTGAAAAGGACGCTGCGGCGCAAGTTGTCGTCGGCCCTTTCCAACGTCGTGGAGCTCCCCATCAACGACCTCTTGTTCGTCCTCAACATCCCCAACCTCGTCCCCGCTGCCCCCATTCTCCCCCCGCGCCTCCATAAAGAGCTCCCCCGTGTCCTCATGTACGTCCCGCACCTCGAGACGTTCCCCGAGCTCGTCGTGTACCTCCACACGCAGAACCAGGCCGAGCTCTTCCGCAGCCTCGTTCCGGAATGGATTCGGGATCTCATGCATCCCCTGCCGGACCCTATGTCCACTAGCACAGGGAACACCGCCGTGATCTCCTTCGGCGACTCCAGGAACATCGCCCGGGTGCCACTGCAGCTCTTGGGCATGTTGATTCCGGGCTCTAGCTCGGGTTCGAATTCCAGTGCGGAGAGCCTCCCCTCGGCGTACTATGATGCACCGTCTGGGGCCTTCGAGTACAGGAGGACCGCCAGGTCGGTCGCCGAGGAGATCGCGGAGGTGGCGCAGGCCCCTGTCTTCGCTGAAAGCGGCGAGCCTGACCCGATACTACACACCGTCGCGCTGCTGAATGTCCTGCGGGATAACCTTGAGTATATTGGGTGTTATGGAAATGCCTTGTGGATCGAGCTGGATGTGTATCGTGATGTGTTGATCAGGGCGGTTTCTTGTCAGGCAAAAATCCGCGGTGACGGCGATTATGAGGAGTAATTGGTCAGGGTTTTGTTCCCTTGTGTTTTAAGGTATATGTATGTATCTATTCTGTAATTTTTCGTCACCTATTGAAATGTACTTATAGTTGGTGTGGTCCTGTAAACGACAATCAACGTTAGCTTAGAAGCCGATCTATGTGGGCTAAGTTCTTCTACTGACAGTGCCAAGATCCCAGCGCTCCGTATATCCCGCACTTGGGCGCTGAATGGAAGTGAACGACTGGCCATCATGAGCACCATCATCATCAGCGCAGCAGCAAGCCGCTATATAGTCCTCGCTGATGTGATCCATTCATTTCACCACCCCCATCATGTACAACAACTTTCTTCTCATTCTCTGCACCTTGCAATGGTCGATGCGCTTCCTCAACTTCAAAGGTGACCGTGCCGAAATCCCGGCACTCCATGCATCCTGCCCTTGGGGAACTGTACCACAAGTGCCATCAAGGTCCGTAGCAGCAAGCCGCTATATAGCCCTCGCTTATGTGATCGATTCATTCCACCATTCCACCATCCCAGTCACATTGTTGAACGCATCGTTCAATACTCCACCGACGCCCCGAAATTCGAGCTCGCTTACGACTTCGAGAAAGACGGCGTCCCCGCGAGCTGGGCACCTGGGGACTCGGGCCCACGACAATGGGGCTTCGAGGACCGAAAGATCAGTCTCACCGGCCGGCCCACCGCTCTCGCAATCTCCCCAGACGGCGCCCACATCGCCGTCGCCGTCGGAGGCTTGATCTCTATTCACGATAGCACTACACTCGAACTCCAGAAGACACTCCGTGAGCACGTTGACCATATCAGCCATCTCGCTTTCCACCCCGGCCCCGCTCGGCTTCTGCTCTCCGCGTCCTCCAGCAGCGGGCGGAACTTGGTACCGAATATCCGCCTTTGGGATCTGGACAAGGACTGGGACACGTTCACCACTGCGATGCTCGAAGCCAGCGCCGCGGCGCTGCGCACCCAGCGCGCCTGGTCCGTAGACGATGTCGCTGCCGCCTCCCTCGCCTTGCGTGCGGGCATAGAGGAGCTCTTCCGCAGCGCCGAAAACACACGTAACGGCCAGAGAGGCACCGTCTTCGCGGGCAGTATTGCGGGTTTAAATAGCCGCCCGTTTAGCCACGATGGGACGCTCGTCTTCTACCTCCCCGACTGCAACAGGACCGAAATCGCAGTATACGACGTGCGCGAGCGGGAGGAGCGCTTTCGCCTGCGGGCCCACACCGGCGCCGTTATGTGGGTGGAGAGCAGCCCGAACGATACACTCATCGTGTCGGCCTCGTGGGACAGCACTGTCAAGCTTTGGCACGCGGGCACAGGCGCACTGCTGCGTACCCTGACACTTGCAGAGGAAATACAGCTGTGGGCGGCGCAGTTCTCACCGGACGGGCGGGTCCTGGCAGCTGGGGCAGGAGTCGGGAAGGTGTACGTGTGGAGCGTGGAGACGGGGGAGATGCTGCATGCGCTCAAGGATGATTCGATAGGGACCGTGACGACGCTTGACTTTACGGTGGGTCAGGACGGGGATGCGCTATATCTCGCGGCGGGCGGGTCGTATGGTGTACGAGTGTTTGATGTGCGAAGTGGGGAGCGTGTCCAGCAGTGGGAAGTCAAGAACCAGGGACAACAGGTGCCTCGGAGAATGTACAGAGTTACGGACGTCCGATACAGCCCAGGTGCGTTCACCCCCACCGCCTTCATATTTCCTGGTCTTAATAGTGCTCTCATAGCTGGCTTCACACCTCATGTGCTCGGCATAAAGGCGTCCGAGAGCCGCTTTGTCCTCTACGACGCCGAGCGCAACGTGAAATGGCAGTTTGAACCGCCGCCTACCGATGCTTCTCGATTTTTCTGGGCCGGGCACATGGTATTCAATCCAGCAACAGGAACCATCGTGTCGGCGGACGAAGACAGTGCATTGCGGGTATGGCAACTATAGCATGCTCCCAAGATTTTAGAATACTTGTTTGTTGACATGTTATAGTACTAGTAGAAATTGTTGCAAAGGCAGAAGTTTGATATGTATATTGAAACAGAGACACTCAAAGAGCGAGCACACTACGACTAGTTACCCGCCTCTCGTCGATCTAAGAAAAAATCCCACGGGTCCCACCAGTGAGCAAACAATCATTAGCCATGATCCTGTCTCATCCTGTTCCCCGCCCTTGCATCCTCGCGCTCAATGGAAGTCAGCAAATAGCCTACTTATCGCTGAATCTAGTCATTCCACTAACCCCCGTCCTAATCATGAACCCATCAGACTGAAATTTGGGCTCGCCCAACGACCTCGTCATAGACGGCGTCGCCGCAATGGGCCCCAGGACACTAACGTGCGCTCTGGTACGCAGCAATGAGGCTTTGAGGACCAAAAAATCGATCCCCAAGTCCATCAATCGCTCTCATGCTCTCCCCAGACGGCGCATCCATCACCGTTGGTTCTCAATGATCTACTTGGCTAAAGTCCCCATCCTCTCACCTTGCAAGATCCATGTGCGTCCTCGACTTTAATGGTAACCATGCCGAAATCACGATGCTCCATGTATCCCCAACTTCGTACTTTGCTCACACTTGGGCGCTCATGACTCACTGATGGAAGTGAATCAAGCATCACAAGTAAGTACCATCACCAAGCTCCGCAGCTGCAAGCTGCGATATAAGTCCTTGCTGATGAGAACCCAGTCATCCCACCAACTATGTCCAAGAGCTACTACACCCCCCAAGACTTCATCGACTCATGGAAATTCGAGCTCGCCCACGACTTTGCGAAAGACGGTATCCCCGCGAGCTGGGCACCCGGGGACTCAGGCCCGCGCCAATGGGGCTTCGAGGACCATAAACTCAATCTTTCCGGCCCACCCACCGCCCTTGCGCTCTCCCCGGACGGCGCATCCATCGCCCTCGCGGCCGGAACTTCGGTCTCCATCTACGACAGCACTACTCTCGCACTGCAGAAGACACTATGCGGGCTCGACGGCGACACTGGCTACCTCGCGTTCCACCCCGGCCCCGCACAGCTGCTGCTCGCCACTACGTCCTCCCGACGTGGGCGGCGCATGGAATCGGTCATCCGCCTTCAGGATCTGGACAGCTCCGATGACGAGACAGCACACCATTGGGATTCGTTCACCACCACAGTGCTCGAAGCCAGCACGGCGGGGTTGCTCACCCAGCGCTCCTGGTCCTCAGACGAAATCGCCGCCGCCCTGCCCTCCTTGCGTGCGAGTATCGAGGAGATCTTCCGTGCAGCCGAAAGTACACGTGACGTCCAGCGTGGCGACGCCCTTGATGGTCACGTTGCGGGCTTTGACACCAGTCCGTTCAGCCACGACGGGGCGCTTCTCTTATACCTTCCCGACCGCAATGAAATCGCGGTATACGGTGTGCGCGAGCGGAAGGAGCGCTTCCGCCTGCGGGGTCACGTCGACGCCGTCATGTGGGTAGGGATCAACCCAGACGATACGCTTATCGCGTCGGCCTCGTGGGACAACACCGTCAAGCTTTGGCACGCGGACACGGGCGCGCTGCTGCGTACCCTGGAGCCCGCAGAGAGGCACCAGTTGTGGGCGGGGCGGTTCTCCCCGGACGGGCGGGTCCTGGCGGTTGGGTCGGGGAATGGGAATGTGTATGTGTGGAGTGTGGAGACTGGGGAGATGTTACATGCGCTGAAGGGGAGCTCGCCGAGCTGGGTGAGGACACTGGACTTTACGGCGGGTGAGGGCGGGGATGTGATGTATCTTGCGGCGGGCAGGGAGAACGACGTGCGTGTATTCGATGTCCAGAGTGGGGAGCGTGTCCAGCAGTGGGAAGTCAAGACCGAGGGGCAGCGGATGATGTACGAGATCAAGGATGTTCGGTACAGCCCAGGTGCGTTCACACCCCACTACGTTTATCTTTCCTAGTGTTGATAGTTCTCGTAGCTGGCTTCACACCCCATGTATTAGGCTTCAAGGCGCCAGATGGCCGCATCATTCTCTATGATGCTGAACGCAACGTGAAATGGGAGTTCGAACAGCCACTTACTGATGCTCCTCGATTTTACGGGGCTGGGCAGATGGTGTTCAATCCAGCAGCGGGAACCATTGTGTCGGCGGACGAGGACAATACATTGCGGGTATGGCATCTATTGCATGCCAATGCGATCTGGTAGAAATGTTTGGAATTGTAGTATGTACTAATCCTACTACGCTGCTGCGGCTATCAACAATTAAATATTCGCTTAGGGTCCGATCTACGGAGGTAAAGTTGTCCATCTTGCAAGT
This sequence comes from Lyophyllum semitale, assembly GCA_018851285.1. Classification (NCBI taxonomy): domain Eukaryota; kingdom Fungi; phylum Basidiomycota; class Agaricomycetes; order Agaricales; family Lyophyllaceae; genus Lyophyllum; species Lyophyllum semitale. The sequence goes on along the minus strand of JABCKH010008077.1, from coordinate 8,273 downwards.
TGCAATTATTCAACGAAATTCAACGGTGACGGTGCTGAAATTATATCCCGCACTCAGGACCGCGGCAGGTAATTTATCTTGTTATCTTGTTATCTAGAATGACTGGCCATCACAAGCACAATCATCAGGACAGCAAGCCGCTCTATTGCCCTCGTTTATATCGCCCTTGTTAATGTGATCGATTCACCACCCCCATCATGTACAACAGCTTTCTTCTCATTCTCTGCACCTTGCAATGGTCGATGCGCTTCCTCAACTTCAGAGGTGACTGTGCCGAAATCCCGGCGCTCCGTGCAACTTGCCCTTGGAGAGGTGAACCACTGGCATCACAAGCACCATTAGTAAGGTCCGTAGCAGCAAGCCGCTACTATATAGCCCTCGTTAATGTGATCTATTCATTCCACTATCTTAATCACGTTCAACACCTCCAGCCCCCAAGAACCTCCAAGACCCCACCGACGCCCCAAAATTCAAACTCGTCCACGAGATTTCGAGAAAGACGGCGTCCCAGCTAGCTGGGCACCCGGGGAATCGGGCCCACGGCGATGGGGCTTCGAGGACCGGAAACTCAATCTCACCGGCCCACCCACCGCTCTCGCGATCTCCCCAGACGGCGCCTACATCGCCGTCGCAGTCCGCAGCTTGGTTTCGATTTACAATAGCACTACGCTCGCACTCCAGAACACGCTCCACGAGCCCGCTGACCGTATCAGCCATCTTGCTTTCCATCCCGGCCCCGGCCGGCTTCTGCTCTCCGCGTCCGCCAGATACGGGTTGTACTCGGAACGGAACATCCGGCTTTGGGATCTGGACGATGACTGGGACACGCTCACCGCTACAGTGCTCGAAGCCAGTGCCGCTGCGCTACGCACTCAGCGCGCCTGGTCCGTAGACGATGTCACCGCGGCCCTCCCCGCCTTGCGTGCGGGCATAGAGGAAGTATTCCGCAGCGCCGAAAACACGCGCTACGGCCAGAGAGGCACGGTCCTCGTGGGTGACATCGCGGGTTTAGGTTTAGGTAGCCCCCCGTTTAGCCACGATGGGGGGTTCGTCTTCCACCTCCCTGGCCGCAACATGACCGAAATCGCGGTATACGACGTGCGCGAGCGGAAGGAGCGCTTCCGCCTACTGGGCCACATCTACCGCGTCGTGTGGGTGGGGAGCAGCCCAGACGGAACACTCATCGCTTCGGTCTCGTGGGACAACACTGTTAAGCTGTGGCATGCGGATACGGGCGCACTTATGCGTACCCTGGAGCTTCCGGAGAAGCACCTGCCATGGGTGGCGCAGTTCTCACCAGACGGGCGGGTCCTGGCGGTCGGGACAGGGGGCGGGAAGGTGTACCTGTGGAGCGTGGAGACTGGGGAGATGCTGCACGTGCTCAAGGGGAATCCGATAGGGGCCGTGACGACGTTGGACTTTACTGCAGGTCGTGACGGGATTGCGGTATTTCTTGCGGTCGGCGGGTGGGATGGCGTGCACGTGTTCGATGTGCACAGTGGCGAATGTGTCCAGCAATGGGAAATCAAGACCCAGGAACGGATGTCCGACTCGAGTCCGGACATGCACGAGGTCAAGGATGTTGGATACAGCCCTCGTGCGTTCACCCCTGCTGCGTTTATCTTTCCTGGTGTTTATAACGTTCTCCTAGCTGGCTTCACACCCCATGTACTCGGCATAAAGGCACCCGAGGGCCGCATCGTCGTCTATGATGCCGAGCGCAACGTGAAATGGGAATTCCGAGAACAACCACTTACCGATGCTTCTCGATTTTACAGGGCTGGGCACATGGTGTTCAATCCAGCAGCTGGAACCATTGTGTCGGCGGACGAGGTTGTGTCGGCAGATGAGGACAACTTGAATGCATTGCGGGTATGGCATCTATAATATTATTGTGTGCTCCTGAGATCTAGCTGAGAAATCATAGTTCAAGTACCTGGAATCATTTGTAGTAGTATGATCACGGGTAAAGTTGTTGTCCACCAAATCTCCACCTTGCAAGCTGTAATGGTTGAATTCAACGGTGATGGTGCTGAAATCCTGGCTCCGTGTATCCTGGAATTGGGCTCTCAATGGAAGTGAACCATTGGCATCACCCATCACCATCACCATCACCAAGCTTTCGCTATGTAGCCCTCACTGATTTGTTTCACCGCCCCAATCATGTTGAACAGTATTCTTCGCGTTGTCTACTGCATCCTGCAATGGTCCATGCGCTTCCATAACGGTTGCTGGGACCCGGTCAATGACGATCAACGTTAGCTTAGAATTGATTTATGCGGGCAATAGTTAGTGAAGGTGCTGAATTCCTGGCGCTCCGCATATCCCGCACTGCGCTCAATGGAAGTGAACGACTGGCCATCACAAGCACCATCATCATCAGCACAGCAGCTATGTAGTCCTCGCTGATGTGATCCATTCAGTTCACCACTACAATCATGCACAACAGCTTTCTTCTCATTATCTGCACCTTGCAATGGTCGATGCGCTTCCTCAACATCAGAGGTGACCGTGCAGAAATCCCGTCACTCTGTGCAACTTGCCCTTGGGGAAGTGAACCACCATCAGTAAGGTTCGTAGCAACAAGCCGCTATATAGCCCTCGCTGATGCTGATCGTTTTATTCCACCATCCCAGTCACGTTGAACACCTCCTTCGGCCCCATTGCCCCACCAACGCCCCGAAACTCGAGCTTGCTCACGACTTCGAGAAAGACGGCGTCCCCGCGAGCTGGGCACCTGGGGACTTGGGCCCACGGCGATGGGGCTTCGAAAACCGAAAGCTCAATCTCACCGGCCCGCCCACCGCTCTCGCAATCTCCGAGGATGGTGCCCATATCGCCGTCGCCGTCGGAAGCTTGATCTCTATTTATGATAGCACCACGTTCGCACTCCAGAGGACACTACGCGGACACGCTGGCTATATCAGCGACCTTGCCTTTTACCCCGGGCCCGCCCGGCTGCTGCTCTCCTCGTCCTCCAGTAACTGGCGCCAAAGAGAAGAGGTAATCCGGCTTTGGGATTTGGGCGACACCGACGACCAGACAACATGGGACACATTCACCACGACGGTGCTCGAAGACAGTGCCACGGCGCTGCGCACCCAGCGCGCCTGGTCTCCAGACCAAGTCGCAGCTGCCTCCCCCGCCCTGCGTGTAGGCATCGAGGAGCCCTTCCGCGACGCTGAAAGCACGCGAGATGGCCAGGTCGGCACCGTCCTCGCGGGTCGCATCGCGAGCTTCGGCAGCCGCCCGTTTAGCCACGACGGGGCGCTCCTCTTCTACCTCCCTTCCCGCAACGAAATCGCAGTATACAGCGTACGCGAGCGTGAGGAACGCTTTCGCCTGTGGGGCCACACCGACGATATCATGTGGGTGGGGAGCAGCCCGGATGGCACACTCATTGCGTCGGCCTCGTGGGACAGCACTGTCAAGCTTTGGCACGCAGACACAGGCGCGCTGCTGCGTACCCTGGAGCCCCCAGAGAGGCACCAGCTGTGGGCGGGGCAGTTCTCCCCGGACGGGCGGGTCCTGGCAGTGGGATCTGGGAACGGGAAGGTGTATGTATGGAGCGTGGAGACGGGGGCAATGCTGCATGCGTTCGAGGGGAGTTCGCGGGACTGGGTAAGGACGCTGGACTTTACCGTGGGTTATGGTGGAGATGCACTGTATCTTGCGGTGGGGGGAGGTGGCATACGAGTGTTTGATGTGCAGAGTGGTGAGCGTGTCCAGCAGTGGAAAGTCAAGACCCACGGGCGGTGGATGATGCACGAGATCATGAGTGTTCGGTACAGTCCAGGTACGTCCACCCCCTAGCATTTATCTTTCCTAGTTGATAGTTCTCGTAGCTGGCTTCGCACCCCATGTACTAGGCTTCAGGGCGCCAGATGGCCCAATCGTCCTCTATGATGCCGAACGCAACGTGAAATGGGAGTTCGGACAGCTACGTACTGATGCTCCTCGATTTTACGGGGCTAGGCACTCGGTCTTAAATGCAGCAGGAGGAGCTATAGTTTCGGCGGATGAAGATAATGCATTGCGGGTATGGCATCTATAGCAACGCTTCCTAAGATCTAGAATGCTTGGTATTGTAGTAGGGATTATCGTGGGGGTGATCAAGAAAAGAGTCCGTCTGTAAAGTACTTGATATGTATGTAAGTATACGAATAAAAACGTCCGAGGTTGAACACACTACGGCGCCTGCGGCCCATACACCATGAGCAGCATAAACAACACCACCCCAATAACCACGACCAGCAGCGCCACAATCCTGGGCCCAAAATCGGACCAGAAATTGTTCACCTCAAATGCCGGCGTGAGCGGCGGGCTAAGCGACACTCTCACGCTGTGCACCCGCCCCGGGCGCGTATCCCGCGCGACGATGAACAGTGTCTGCCGTCTCTCGTCGTGCACATAGCGATCAGCCTCATCCAGGCCCTCGACGACGACCCTCCGACCCAGCGTGACCAGCGACGGGAGGAAAATCTCCGTCTCACGCGACGAGCCCAGAGTGGAGACGTTGTTGTTGCCATCACCCTCATGCTCAGTGTTCGCCCACTCGAAGGTAAACGCGCCCGTGTTCATCTCATACTCGAACCTCCGTGGAATGCCGGCGGTCTTGGCGGGGTACGGCCGGACGAGCGCGGGGAGGATGCGCGCGCCGTTGTCGAGCGAGGGTGCATCCTGATCGAAGTACAGCAGGGCCGGCGGCAGTGCGCGTGAGCGGCTGAACCAGGAGAAGTTCTCGCCATTCCAGTCATCGCCGGAGGTATCGTTGTTCGGGGGGTTGTATGTCCAGAGTCTGGGGACGCAATTGCTTTGTGAGCCGAGGTCTTTGGGATAGAGGGAAAGACGGGGACGTACGTGAACCCGACGAGGGAGCGTTCGAGACCGGTCAGCATGGCGTCCATCATACGCGTCTGCCAGGTAAAGTCTTCGGTCCGGAAGGCTTCCTTCTTACTGTGATATCAAGTTTGGTAAGAAAGGCGTCTTGGGCTGCTGAGGATGAACACACTTCATATCCATGGGTATACCACATTCTCCGATGATGACAGGCTTCTCCCCAAGCGAGGAATAGCTGTGCTCCACGAGGTTGCGGATCTGCAGGCTGAAGTTGTCCCGCGCACCGCCCTGGCCCCAGTAGAGGGCTTTGAGAAGAAACATCCCCTGAAAACTTGTTTGTCAGGATATGGGAGTGCCTAGAGACGGCGGGGCGACATACCCTGGAGAGGCCTTGTACATTGACGCTGAAGTCTCCGAAAGCTTTGGCGAAGAGGGCATTAAGATCGTACCTGCCACTCGGTCAGAATCAGATCACCAGCTGTGAAGCAGGCGCTAACCAGTGAGGCGCGTAGACCATGTTCGGCACTTGGTGCTCAGGGGTCCAGGATTCGGGACAAAACTGACGGATTATTGTAAGGGCGAATACAAAACCCCACACACGCAACATACCTCGTTGGGTATAGCCTCGACAAAGACGATCTTCTCAGGCGAGGAGGCGCCCCGTACGCGGTCCGTCCATTTCCTCAAGAACGGGTAATAAAAGTCGGTATACCAATCAATCTACAAGGCACATCAGCCGCTGGCAGATCCAGTGGACGATGGACAGCCCACCTTCTTGCCCGTAGCAGGGTTATTGATGAAGTAATTCTCGCGCAGCACGACACCCTCGCTTTTGCGGACATCCCAGCCCCACACATCGTGCATCGCCCAAATGCACTTGCCCCGCGACGGGCCGTCGGGGCGCCAGACTGAGCGGCCGGAGGTGTTGAGCACGGCTTGAGCGGTCTTGCGCGTGGGCATGGGGAAGGAGCGTGTCCAAAATGCGACCTCGGTGGGGTGGCCAGCGCCGAGTTGGAAGGACTCGAAGGCGGTTGCTGGAGGGCTTTAAAGTGAGCAGAGGTAGCTGATGGGGATGGGTAACGGACTTACGCATATAGGAGAGGTGGAGGTCGATGTTGTAGTCCCAAGAGTGGAAGGATTGAAGGTCGATGTAGCCTCTGTTCGGTTCGTTCATCATCTGGATTTCGTTAGCCCTGACAAGGAGGGGTAGAAAGGGAGAAGTATACCTCGAAGCCCAAAACACCATCGAGATCACCGACTGTCCGAGCCAATACCTCCGACATCGCCAGATACGCGTTCTGCAAGAACTGCTGAATCGGCACCGCGTCTCCGTTCTTGTCTTTCACCAACAACTTCGGCGCAAAGGTATCGCCTGCCCAGAACAGCGTTCTGTCGGTACAGTCAGTGTCACAGGGCGTCATTTAATACGGGTACACAACTCACGCCATCGTCGCCGCCGCCAGCTTTGTATACCCACACGGCCACAGGCCGCGTTCCGACTTCACATGCCCACCGCCCTTCACACCGCTCAGCCACGCCGCCCCAGTCTCCTCTAGCGCCTCGAGATCGAATCCAGCCAGCTCGAGGGTCCAGGCGGGAGCGCCGGAGCCGCCAGAGTATCGCGACCAGACGTCTTGGTGGATGGACACGAAGGCTGTCATCCCGTACTGGGGAAGTAAGGAGAGGAGCTTGCGTACGTAGGCCAGGTACTCCTTGTCGTAGATACCCCTAAAGAAGATTAGGGGAGGGGGTACCTAAGAAGATGGCCTGTTACATACGGGCCAGCGTGTTCGACGGCCTCCCAAGTTACCAGGAACCGAACTGGGAAAGAGTATATTGAGGCCAGCGAATGATTTCAAGAGATATATAGACGCACTAAATGTAAGCCCCCATCTACGGAGTCTAGAAAAATGCTCGTGTGCCTCTTCGAGAGGAAACGGCCGCCCGACGAATGTGACGGACTCAGGGCCCGCCGGAAAGGTATCATGGTTATCGTTCGCCGGACTGTCAAACATTCGTTTATGTTAAGTTCGTCAGACACTAAAGACGCGCACTCACCTCTTACAACAGCCAGACAAGTTCACTCCTCTCAGTCCGCAGACGCGTCCGTACGCATCGACAAAATGCCGCCCGTGAATCCTCAGCGGTTGTCCCGTTCCTCTTGCCGACCAGTCATGCGCGTAGGTAGGTACGGACCCTGGCTGATAGGAGTCGCTACATGAAGGGTGCACCTAGAGAGGTTCTAACAGTTCGAGTCATCCTGACGAAATAGTTGGAAGGGCAATACTGACCTGGCTGGAGTCTGTGTTCTCGGCACCGCTGGCTTTCACGGTGCTTGCATTGTCTACGACGAGCACGAATGAGGCATCCAAGTCGGAGCCGGTGATCATTTTGTGTGTGATGAGGGTATATGTTGGGCTTGCCAACGAATTCCAATTGACTGCAGTATATGTGGTATCAAAGAACTTTTCTGACAGGTCAAGTTGCAGCGTCCACAGCCACCGACGACGTTTTGAGCGGCAACTGCCGGTCACTGACTTCCTCGATCAGCTCCTCCCCGAAGGACCTTGGAAGGACCCATAAAAAACAAGCGCAACATGATTCATGGGCTCAAGAGTCATCCTGATCTAATCGGCCAGATCGTCCTGGAGACAGGCGCTTCCGATAGTCGTGTCCTTTCCGATGCGGAAACACAGGCCGTGAAAACATCAATCATACTCGCCGATTACAACAGGAGGTGGTTATACGTCAAAAGCTAAGCCACGCTCTGGCTTCAGTCCAGCTTGGTCGACAATTGGGAAGAAAGAGAGAGGAGGAGGATATCCGTAGCAAGCTACGCCTGCTGGCCTCAATCACTGAGCGCATCCCACACGAACTCCTTGCAGAGATATTCGTGCACACACTTGAAGGGAAGCCTATCACGTTCATCGAACAGCGGAACACTGGACCACCCTGGGTTCTCCTGAGGTGGAGGGAGGTGGCGTTAGCTGAGCACCGACTCTGGAACCATGTCACGGTTGATGTACAGCCATTTATATTCTGGGTGCGGGGACAGGAGTCCCGAGATCAGGCGCTGGAAAAGTGGGATGCCCATGTCATGAAAAGCATACATGATAAGATACGCCCTCGTTCTAATCGGCTCTCCCTGCAGCTCAAATTCCCGTCTTATGAAGATTGGATTGCCCATTCGTTGTCGGCGCTCCTCCAGCCGTGTCTTCCATTCCTCACTGAACTCATTCTACACATCTCGATCCTGGATGTGACTACCTTTTACATGCTTCCGCCTGCACTTTTTTCGTGTCTAGAATCCATTTTTTTTTTTTTTTTTTTTTTGTATCGTATTATACTGCATGGGACGCAAGGGCGCCCATGGTGCAGTTTACATGTGGTCAGGTAGTTACGCTACGAGAGAATCAGAATGCTGCACCCCCCCG
>JABCKH010008076.1:0-14804 GCA_018851285.1 Lyophyllum semitale | reverse complement strand
GCGGAGCGCGGAGCGCGGAGCCCTGATTTTTATACTTAAAGGAGCCCTATCCTGTACGAGTACCATTAGGGAAGGGGACAGGGGTGCGTACCCATTTAAGGCAGGGAAAGGGTAGTACTTCTTGAATTTTAATTAGTCAAATTAAACAATAATAAAATAATGTTCTACTTTTAATAATAAAAATTTTATCGCGTAGCGCTTTAATTTAAACCTCTCCTTTATTAATTTAGTTCCCTTTATAACTATTTAATCTTTTTCTCTTTCTTAATACCCTTAGTTTAAAACGGTCTTATTCGTAGTATTCGACCTGCAAAGTAGCCTGTAGGAGAGCCTTGATTAAAGGATAACGGCTACGGCCACAGCGACGGATAGGACTATGGCTAGGACTAGTTCTACACATTCAGTACTCCCTCTCTTTCTGTACATCCCAAACACAACACTTACCCCGGACCCCTACTCTGCAGGAGTAAAGGAGAGAGTGGATAAAGGAGAGGGAGAGCAGAGATAGGGGAGGGATGGAAACAAGAACCCATTCTCTCGTGTCCCGCACCCTAAGGAAAGAGTGGAAAATTAAATGGAAGAGCAGCTACGCAACCCTTAGTCCCCTCCCTCTATCCCCAATATCTGTATCCCGTTAGTAAAAAGAGAGGGAGAGATGCGGAGCCCTAATCAGTACTTACGCTTAGCATGATTAAGAGGGGGGGGGGAAGGAGAGGGGTTAAATTTTATAATTCTTTTATTAAATTAAAAGTCCTAAACTTATGTTTTATTTTTATTATTTCTAGAAATAATTATAGTAGCAAACATAGCTAATAATAATATAACACTTAATGTTATTAATAACACAGCACCATATGTATATAGACCGTGACCTAAAACTTCTATTTGTTCGAATTCAGTAATTATAACATCAGAAACTGATGATAAAAAATAATTATTTACAATAGAATTAATCAAATTAATAGATACAATTTTAGAATTAGATAATATACTATTTAAATATGTAATTTTATCTAATAAAACGGATAATGCTGGAACATTATTAAAATTGAAAGGTATAATTGTAAAAATAATAAAAATAAATAAAGATCCAATAGCAATAGCTAAAGGTAAATTTTTAGTATATTGATTCCCAGTTTCTAAAATATCTGTTAATTTAATATTTATCATCATAATTACAAATAGAAATAATACTGCAATAGCTCCAACATATATAACTATATAAGATATACCTACAAAATTAATACCTATAAGAATTAAGTATAAAGCTGCTTGAACAAAAGTAGAAATTAAAAAAATTACTGAAATAACAGGATTTTTAGATGTTATAGAAAAGACACTTGATAATAATGTACCGAAAGCTAAAATATTTATAAAAAGAGTTGTCATTGTTAAATAAATTTTTATTGTATAGCCTGCATATATATCTTTTTATCTCTCCTTGCTCTACCTTAGCCTAGACTTGCTGCTATCGGCTATCGGAGCCGTTCCTATCTCCATCCCTTCCTACCTACCCTAAGGAGGTACGGTCCTGTACAGTCCCTCCCCTTTGTCCCGTACTCCCCAACTCCGTACGGGATAGAGAGGGGCTCTTGTGTCCCTTCCCCTAAAGGGGAGTTGCTACTTCTGATAAGCTACGCTCCCGTACGGGAGGGAGGGAGAGTAGCAACCTCCTTTGTACCCAACCCTCTCTCTACAATAACCCGTACGGGGCTCAAAGGGAGTACGGTTTCAGGCTCTTGTGTCCCTTCCCCTAAAGGGGAGTTGCTACGCGCTACGCGCTACGCGCTACGCAGGGATAGATAAGGAGAGGGGCTCCCTACGACTAAACGAGAATGGTAGGGGCTTAGGCTCCCTCCCGTTCCCTCCCAAAAGGGGGTTGCTACGCAGGGGTCCCTCCCTTTTTGGCCATTAAAGGCTATAGCCTCTTGCAGATGTAGTACAGGCTACGTGGGAGAGGGATAAAAGGTAAATAGGCAAAAGGAAAAATATACAGGATGGAAAGAGAGGAAGTTAGGAAGGGTAAGGGTTCGGAGCAAAGATTATATTTTACACTCTATTATTTTTTTACAGAATACTTTTCAAATTAAAATTTTAAATATTAAATATATTTCTTAAATTTGAAACATAGAATAATATATAAATACATATAAAATAAGCAATTTATTCTGTATTATATAATTGATTAAAGGCTTTAAAACAAGAATTTTTTTATAATACTATCATAATACTATTCTAACTTTTTTATATAATCTATATTTTTCCCCGTAATCCCCTCCCTCCCGTTCGGGCTCTTGGAGCGTAGCACTCCCGAACCCGTCACTCTCCTGCCCCTTTCATCACGGGAGTACGGGTTTAAGGGGAGGAGTCCCGTACTTATCTAGCGGGAGAGGGAGAAGGCTTCACTATCCGTAAGTTGTCTTGGAAGGAGGAGATGTTGTCTACTGTCTTTAAGGTTTATCTTATTTATTAATATAGATAAGATATTCTACGGATACTTAAAAAATAATACCTTTTTTTAGTAGTAAGACGAAAACAAAGGACTAAAAATATTACAAAAAGCTGTAGGTTTAACCTAGAAAAATTGACCTTTAAATTTTATTAAAATAAGGCAGGATGACTTTACATTCTATTGTTTTATTACAAACCCGTACTCACCAATCCCTCCCGTTACATCAAAAAAGGGGGGTTGCTACGCAGGCCCACAGGGCTCTCCCTTTTATACCGTAAAGGTAGGGGGGTACTCCCTCCATTTTTGAGGGTGCTACGGAGGGAGGGACACTCCCTGCGTAGCAGCCCCATACTTATCTTGAGGAGCAGGATAGAGGTAGGTATAGCAATCTCTTCCTCCAGCAAGGCCCCCTTAAGATTCAAGGCCCCCTCTCCCATTAAGGCTAGGGCGCTACTTTAAGTATATTAATCAGGGGTGTACGGGCTCCCTCCCCTTTGCCCCGGACGGTAGGGGTGTACTTCATCCCTTTTTTAGCAAGGGAGAGCTGCTACTTCTGATAAGCTACTTCTGATAAGCTACTTCTGATAAGCTACGCTCCCGTACGGGAGGGAGAGGGAGGGTTGCGTTTTATTTTATTTTTATATAGTTATAATTTTTAAATATAATTTTTTTTATTATATAATATTTATTAAACAATAAATAATAATAAAAATAAGAATTTTAATATTAAATTATCTAAGTAATTACTTAGGTTTTACAAATTAATGTAAGAATACGAGCCCTTCCAGATTCGAACTGGGACCACCCTAATCGACAACTAGGTACTCTACCAATTAAGCTAAGGGCCCTTTAATAAATTTTCTTATACTTCTTTTAAAAAATTTTATAAAATAGTAACATAACTATATAAAATTACAAATATGAAATACTTTATTCTATTTGTACTATTTTTGTTTATTTTACTTTTAGTTTTTTCTCCTTATACCTCTCCCTTCTGGATCTTGGTTTTATTTTTTATAATGAGCGGTGCCATAACTCTATCGGACGGTTTCGGTTTCGTGTCCCTCCCTACCCTGCGTTGTATATTTTGTAGCGCCCGTACCCCCAATCCCATTTGGGCCCCGTACGGGCAATTGTGCCCCTTACACATGTACGGACTCTGCCCCCTACGGGAGGGGTGGGATAGGTGGAGGGAGAAAGGGACACAGGTAAGAGACTGCTACGCTCTCCCCAATCCCTCCCTCTACAATTGCCCGTACGGGAGTATTTCCCTTCCCCTAACGGGCGCTTCTTTAAGTATATTAATCAGGGGTGTACGGGACAGGGGTCCTTGCGGGGACAGATCCTGTTCTCCCCTTTAACCCGTTAGGGCCTCTTGTGTCCCTACCCCTAAAGGGGCTCTGCCCCCTACGGGGTATTGGAGGGCTGGTAGAGGAGGAAGGGAGAGATAGCGAAATATAAATAAGAATAGGAAAAAATATAAAGTTTACTTCCTAAAGTTTATATTAAAAGAGTATTAAAAATAATATATATAAAAATAATTTTTTTAATACCGTGTCCCTTAGCCCTCCCCCCCTACCCCGTACGGGCGCTTCTTTAAGTATAATAATCAGGGGAGTACAGGTTTCCTCCTTTTTAAGGAGTACAGGAAGGGTAAAAAAGGAGGACTAGAAAAATAAATTTTAATATGTTATACACTATCCAAATATATTATATATATTATATGTTAGCAGCAGCAAAATACATTGGAGCAGGTTTAGCTTGTTCAGGTTTAATTGGAGCAGGTGCAGGTATTGGAACAGTTTTCGGTTCATTAATTTTAGCTACAGCTAGAAACCCTCAACTTAGAGCACAATTATTCACTTACGCTATTTTAGGATTCGCTTTAGCAGAAGCTACAGGGCTATTCGCTCTGATGATGGCTTTCCTATTATTATATTCATAATTTATTTTTTATATTTTATAAATTATAAAATTAGATCTAAATTTAAGGAAATTATCCCCTCTTAAATCTTTATTATATAATAAAATTTTTTATAATACTATTATATAGTATAATACTATATTATTAACAAATAGTTAATTAGTACAAATAAAAATAACAAAAGCAATAGCTAAAAGAAGGGCAGGTGATCCGATTGGTAATGGTGGTTCTCTGTAAAAGAATTGGTTAATAACCGTAAAAGGTTCGATTCCTTTACTGCTCAATATAAAAAAAAAGGTCCATTTGCTCCTCCTCCCACCCCTTGCAGACCCCGTATGGGGTCTTGGAGCGTAGCGCTCCTGTTAGGGTAAGGGTATCCTCCCTCCCCGTACCCCGTTAGGTGAAGGGTACCACAGGGGGGGGGGGTAGCTACGCTCCAAGAGCCCGTACCCCTTAAAAGGGAGGGAGGGATGCGTAGCAACCCTCTACCATTAAGGGAAGGGAAAGTGGAGGGAAGGAAGGGAAACGGGATACTAGAGAATAGTTTATGTCCCGTACGGGCTCTGCCCCCTACGGGAGGGGTGGTAGCGAAGCGCCCGTTAGGGGAGGGCTCCGCGCTCCGCGCTCCGCGCTCAGCAGGGAGGGATAACTCCCTGCGGAGCCCTCCTGTTCAAGGTAAGGAACACGAGTCCTCACCTATTGTAGACTCCGTAAAGGGTAAAGGGCTCCTTAAAAATCAGGGCTCCGCGCTCCGCGCTCCGCAGGGAGGGAGAACATTTTTTAGAAAATACTCATTTTAAGTATTTACCTAAGTCTTTTAAAAAAGATATTAAAGAATATCTAGCTTACAGCGAAAAAGAGATAAAAATAATTACTATTACAAATTTATTCATAATAAAAATAAATGTAATTTTAATCTTTTTAGGAATATTAATTTTAAATTACATATTTTTAGTTTTAATGTAGAGTCTAAATATTTAAAATTTAACCCCCTTCAATACTTGGGGTGCTAAACACTAAGCACTAACATCTAATAACTAAGAACTAAATGCTAAGCACTAAGCACTAAACATTAACATGCTACTTCTTATAAGACCCTGGTACTCACCACAAGAGCCTGTAAGGGCTCTTGGTGTCAGAGCCCCTATCCCGTACGGACTTAAGGGTAAGGGTATCGCATCCTTATCCCTGTACCACCAGATAAGTACGGGACAAAGGGGAGGAGGCCCGAACGGTAGAGAGGAAGGGGGGGGGTTAATTTAATTTTTTCTTAAAGAGTAAATATGTGAGAGATTTACCTCGATCCTCCCGTTACCACCCTACGGGCTCTTGGAGCAATAGCCCATTAGCCCGTACGGGTTTTTGTGGATAGGGGCAGGTACACTAGAGAAGTAAGGGATTAATGGGAGGGCTTGTGTTATAAATAAAATTTGTAATTACCCTAAGGAACCTTCTACCTTTTTTCTGATTTTATGTTTAAATCATTTAAAAAACTATCCTCTACTTCCTTTAACTTAAGAATTTGGGCTTCAAGAGGCTTAATGTCTTTGTAAGGTAAAGCTAATTCCTGCAAAACTAGAGCCAAGTTTATCATTTGTTTAACTACAAAATAATCTTGTATGATATAACAACTATTTGATTGAGAATAAATTAAAAGAGGTATTTGTCTTAGGTATAAGGCAGTATTTAATTTTCACAGATGTGCTTCTTTCTGATCTAAATTATGAAAAGCAACTGAAGCATGTATAGAATGCTCCCAACAATATTTAATTAATTCCAATCTAAATTCAGTGAAGATCTCTTTGCTAATTTGTTTTAGGTCAAATACTTCAATAAGTTCTATTCAATTATCATTTAACATTGCCTCTGATATAGTCTGCTGACTATTGTTATTTAATAAATAGAAACTATCCTCTTTTGGAATGACCTCATAATTTTCATGCTTATATATTATAGAGCCTCTATCCTTTAAAATGTTCTTTAAACTATTTCTTAAATCAGATATAAAATTGTTAGCATAAACTGATGTTTTACCCTTATTACTGTTTTCGGTTAGGGCTTTACTATTATTACTTAATACTGCTGACTCAGTCTCCGTAGACACAGCTGCCCCACCCCTATCGGGGTACGGTAGACTAGGTTTTAAAGGAAAGGCTTGTTCTATACTAGACTCCAAGATAGTAAAACAAATCCTTTTATTCTTTATATAGAGACTTAAATAATCTGGAGTATTCTTGTTTAAATACCGTGTAGGCTGCGGAACATCCGTAGCCCATGTACCCTTTGTAGTAAGTGGTACCAGCACAACATTATGTGCCTTACCGTATTCCGCAAGAATAGGAAGAGAAATTATACTAGGTTCATTCAATGAAGGTAAATTTCCCCCTCTAGAATCACAATACACCGTAAAAGTAAAATTGTCTAACAGTTTAGTACCTAAAAGGTGTAAACCAGAAGGTAGTTTAGGATAAAAATTAAGAAAAAAAAAGGGACAAACTACTAATAATAAATTTAAAATAATTAAATTAAAATTCAAATTATTTTTATTTATCTTTATTTCTTTGCTTAAACAAATATCTAAGAATATAAAGATTAAAAAAATAGATACTAGGCTACTATATGAGCTAGTAAAATCTCCTATGCTCTCGCTCAGTTGATATAAATTATAACTTAAATTTTTTATAAATAAAAATAATATTAAAACAAAGAAAACATTTAAAAAATAATATAAAAATATAGTTATTTTTATTTCTTTTTTTATTCTCTGACTTGTAGTAGAATTGATTTCTTTATAAAAAAATGGTATGTTTTTTATACTTAAGATAATTTTTTCAATTAAATTATACTTGGAATAGCTTAAACTTATGATTAATAGATAAATAAAGATTAAATTGAAAGAACTAAGTGTATGAATATCTAGCCCTTTTAAATCATTTAACCCTAAAGAAAAATTTTTATTGAAACAAAAAGTTATAACTCCAATAATAAAAATAAATATTAAAAAATATCTATTTTTTATTTTATAAAAATTTATAAGATCAATCGTTTTAGAATAGATAATTAAAAATTTTTTAAAGCTTGTTTTTAACGATATCTTTTTTAATTTAGATTTTAATGGCCAAGCTACTAAAATTATAGATCCCATAAATAATAAAAATACTTCTATAAATTGAGATATTACTGTAACTTGAAATAATCCGCTATATATTCCTATACCTGATCCAATAGACTGAATATATAAAGTATTAAAGGATAATACTCCAGCGTATATGAAAACTATTGCAGATATTCTTGTAAAATAGACTGAAGGTAGTTTACTGTTAAGTGATGGTAGGGCCTTAGCCACTATTAAAGTAAGAATAGATATAAAAATCATAACTTAGCCTCTTTTATTTAATTAATATAATAAAATTTTTATTATTACAAGGTTAAGCAAATATGTAATAAAGATTAATAATATACTTATTACTAACTGAAATTATAAATAAATTTAAAAACAGTATTAACATAGTTTTACTTTATTAAATGTTAAAACTTGTTTTCCTCCCTCCCTTTTATCCCTCTTTCTCCAAGATAAGTACAGGTCTGTAAAGGACCGTTAGGGATCTTGTGTCCCTCCCTCTACAATTGCTCCCCCCCCTCCTCCTCCTTGGGTTCGGGTGCCAGAGCCCCTTCCCTCCTTATACCGTTAGTAAAAAGAGGGAGGGTTCAGGAGATATTAGATAAAGGGAGATAAGGAAGGGACGAATAAAGATAGATAAATTTATCTTTATTTATTTAAAATTTAAAGATATAAATTTAAAAATATAAATTATTAAATTTAGTAATTCTTTTTATTCAAAGAGGGTAAGGGCTCCGCATCCTGTAAGGGCTCTTGCACCCCTATCCATACTTTAACGGGTTTACGGGCGCTTCGCTCCCTCCCCCTCTCGCGTAGCGTGCGTATCGTGCGTAGCGCCTCCGTCCCTTAAGATTCAAGGCCCCCTTTAGGGGTGTCCGGGACGCAAGGCCCCTCTCCCATTAAAGGTAGGGCGCTACTTTAAGTATATTAATCAGGGGGTACAATAGCCCTCCCTCCACTTTGGGGTGTACTGGTTCGGGAGCAAGGGGAGGGCACGTAAGGTAGGCGCTACGGGTGAGGGAGTAGTCTCTTATTTAATATTATAGAAATATATCTTATTTGATTCTTAGTATTTTTAATTATTCTTAGTATATTTTTACTTATATTATATCTTATTTTTATATCTTATTATTATTTTTTTAACATTACTTTTTATAGTTAAACTAATTTTTATTTAGACATCTTATCGGAATTGAACCAATAAACAATTGCTTCGAAGGCAAACGCTTTACCAATTAAGCTAAAGATGTTTTACTACAAGCCCCAATCCCGTTAGCAATAGCTCGTATGGGTGTAGGGGAGGGTCGATATTAGTTTTTATTTTAGTATTAATATTATAAATATTAGTATAAATATAAGTATAATTAGATACTTTATTAAAGTAAAATAATTAAATGCCCTATAAGTTATTACTAAGTTTTAAATAATAAACTTTATTATTCTCCAACCTCACTCTACGCTACGTACTACACGCTACTTCTTATAAGCTACATGCTACGCGTCCCTCCCTCTACAATTGCCCCCCCCCCCCTCCATTTTAGGGAGTACGGGATCGGGGTTCTAACCCTCTCTTCCATCTATCCATCCCACCTCTTAGTATTAAGAAGCGCCCATTAAAGGAGGGGGAGTAAGGGTGGCGTAGCCCTTTATTCCTGTACAGGACTCTACCCCCTTTTGCCCCCCTTCCTCCCCTCCCGTTCCCTCCCCTTGCACCCGTACTCCCCTAAAGAGTATGGAGGCGCTACGCACGCTACGCGAGAGAGGGGGAGGGAGCGTAGCGCCTTCCCTCTCCTTAACGGGAGAGGGGTAGGAATACGGAGCCCTTTAAACCTAAAGGTAGGGAGGGAGAGATTACGGGCATAGAGAGATAGGTGTAATATTAGAGACCTTTACAGTAGCGATAGGAAGCGTACCTACGGCTAAGGTGAGCATAAATCTTTAAATAATTTGTAAATATAAATTAATAAGAAGAAACTGATTATACTTAAAATTTTTAGATATCGCGTAGCGTTTACAATTCTTACGATCATTAAGGTTTAACGATACTTACGCTTTTTATGCATCTTACGCTCCTTATGCTAGAGCTAAAAGGAAATAATCCAATTATTAATCTTAAATTTAAATAGTTATTATTAATTTTTAAATTATTACGAGTAAAGAGACTTGAACTCTTACAATAATTAATTATGAGTACCTAAAACCCACCCGGCTACCAATTTCGGCATACTCGTTTAATATTATATTACATATTATATTTTTTATTTTAACTTATATTTTTTTATAAAGGTTTCTACTCTCCATCCCTATCCCTACATATTATCGCGGGACACGGGAGTAAGGGGTTCTGGCACCCGTACGGGTGGGGCCCCTCCCCTCTTTTTACTAACGGGATTGTCTTCCTCCCTCCACTTCAAAGGCCCCTAACGGGATCAAGGGGACAAGATAAGTATGATCAGTACCAGAGGCACAGGAGGGTTGCTACGCAGGTACCTTTAAGGGGTTTGCAACACAGGGAGTAGTGGAGGGCCAGAATAGAAATAAAAAAGTTAACTTTTTTAATTTATTTTATAATTTAATATATACAATAAACTATAGACAATAAATTGTACACAAGAGCGAGGTGACTCGAACACCTACCAGTGATTTTGGAGATCGCCATACTAACCATTTATACTACACTCTTAAAAAAAAAAGGAAAATACTAAAACACGCTCCACGCTATTATTTGGCCCATTACCTTTAACATGAAGGGAGGTAAAATTTAAGGCTTGGTAGTTGCTACCTACGCTCTATCCTTCTCTCCTGGACTCTTAATCACCTAAGTCCGTACTTATATTGTCTTTCTCCCGCTCCCCCTCCACGTACGGGCTCTGGATCCCTACCCTTCCCTGATTCAAGTACTCCCGTTAGGGTAGGGGCAGGGGGCTAACAGGATGAGGAATCCCGTACTTTTCTTGGAGAAGGGACTCGTGCCTCCCTTAACGGGTAAAAAAGGAGGAAGCTGCTACGCGCTACGCGCTACGCGCTACGTACACAATAGCCTATAGGCTCGAGAAATATAAAGGGAGAGAAGAGGAAAAGGGCACCCAGCCGGCACCCGATGGTGTTAGAAGGTAAAGGTAGAGGGGTGGGGTTCTCTGTTTTTAAGGTAAAAGTTAAAAAATTCTAAAATACTTTAATTACTTACTTAAATAAATTTATTTAGTTACAATAAGAGGCTTGTTTAATATTAAATTAATTTTTTTTACTTAATTTAGTAATATAAGTTCTAACTACTTGTTGAAATGTAAATAAAGGTAAAATATATTTAGAAAAGATATAAACTATAGAAAATAAAATAATAAATGAAAATAATAATTGATTAAAGAAAAAAAATGGTATTAATTGAGGCATGATTTATTTTTGAATTTATTTTTGTTGTTCTACTATCCCTCTCTCTTCTAGCTGGACATGGCATAGCTCCCCTTTTATCGCGTAGTGTTTATCACTCCTTCCCTATATCTGCCGGTAAACCTCTCCCTCCCTCTACAATAGCCCGTTAACCCTTAATACCTAACCCCGTACGGTACCGTTCGTGGTATAGGGCGCTACGCTCCCTTCCCCTAACAGGCGCTACGCTCCAAGACCCCGTACAGGCTCTGCCCCTTACGGGAGGGGTGGTAGAGAGGGCTAGAGATTGGTAGGCTAGAGAGACTCAGGCTTGAAGGTAAAAGGACAAAAAATGGTCACGGGGTAAAGGGCCCTAGCATATCGTACAGGGTAGAAGGAGACACTTCGATCAAACTTCAAGTACTTTTAAGTAGTAGAAGAATAATTTGTAATTAGTAATGACTAATTGAATATTATTAAAGAACTATCTCTGCTTAATTAAGCTTTATAATTTAATTATAATATAAATGAGATATTGAGGGTATCTTAATTAATAATAATAATTTTTAATTAAGAAGTTATATTATATTAATCCTCTTTTACCTTTAATTAACTTTATTAGACTTTAAATGGCTACCCGCCCTGCCCTACCTGCTCCGGCCCTCCTTCATCTAAATCTTAAAAAATAGAGGTATACAAGCAAGCGCTACGCTCCCTTCACCTGTCCGAAAAACCTAATCCCGTTAGGAGCTATAGCCTCTGGCTGGGTAGGGGGGGGTGGGGTACGATACTCCCTCTCCTGCCCCGTACTGGTTATTGGAGCGTGATAATGGGAGACGGGCTCTGGGATAAGAGCTCTAGCAGGGGTGTCCGAGGTAGGGGTGGTAGCGGGGGGAAACGAGTGCTACGCTCCCACAAGATAAGTACGGGACAAAGGGGAGTAGTACAGGCTTAAAGAGAAAATAGAAAAGATGGTAGGGGGTTATATTGGTTAATAAATAATAAAAAAATTTTAACATTAAGAAACCATCTATCTGGGTTTTGAAAAAATTCCTATCTTCTCTAATAACTGATCTTCTATTTCTTGATGCGTAAGCGCCCTTTCTCCCTGAGACACCTTATTTTGGATATTTTCATATAACTCTTCTACACATCCAACTATTTGAACCATATCTTGGATGATTCGCATTTTTGGGAATAAAAAAAAATAATTTGATTCACAAGTGGCTAAAATTAAACCTTGTTCCTTGTATAATTTAACATTTAAATTTCATAAGTGTTCTTGATCCTTAATTACATCTAACAGGGTGATATTATTTACTAATAAATACTCAACTAATACTCTTTGAAATACATTGAATATCTCTAAGCTAATTTGTGTAATATCGAAAACTCTCACTAGTTCTATTCGAGTGTTATAATACATTTCTTCGGTGACTAACTGATCACTACAATTGTTGCGTAAATAGAATTTATCCCCGTTTTCGAATTGATTAAAATTTTCGTGCTTAAATATTTTTATACCTCTAGCATGAAGCATTAAGTGTAAACTATCTTTTAATTTAGCTATAAATTCTTGGTAAGAATTTAAAGTTTGTCCAGAACGATCACGTTCTTTACCTTTATTACTCTTTTCTACGGGGGCTTCGCTTACCGTACTCCCCTTTGTCTCGTTAGGGTGAGGCAGGGCTCCGCTTACAGTAGTCCCTTGGTCCCGTAATGGCTCTGAAGTCCCTACCCCTAAAGGGTTCGGGTGGAGGGGGGAATGGTTAATATTACTTGACACTGCTGGCTTCGTAGACAAAGCTGCCCCTGCTATGGCCCCTTGTGGGTTAGGGTTACTAGGTTTTAAAGAAACAGTATGTTCCATAGAAGATTCTGCTATACTATAAAGAGTCCTTTTATTTTCTAATTGGATTGCTAAATAATCCCTCCCTCCCAAAAGGGGGTACTGGGGGTATTTAGTTTTTAAAGCTGGCGGACCCTGTGGGGTCTGCGGTGCCTTAGTTGCCTGCTGAGTAATTATAGAAGAATCATTCAGTGAAGGTAGTTTGTTCCCCCTAGAATCACAATAAATCGTAAAAGTCAAATTATCAACTAGTTTCTCGCCTAAAAGATTTAACCAAGAAGGTATTGAAATATAAAAATTCATAGCTAAGAAGGGTATTACAGACAATAATAGATTTAAAAATATTAAATATAAATTTTTTATATTTTTATTTATTTTGACTTCTTTTGTTAAAATATGATCTAAAAATATAAAAAAAATTAACATCGAAATTAAATTACTATAGGAATTAGTAAAGTTTCCCACGCTAATACTTAAATTATATAAATTAGTCGTAAGATTTGTTATAAATAACCATAATATTACTATAAATATAACATTTAAAAAATAATATAAAAGTATCATTTTTTTAACCTCCTTTTTGTGTTCGGCTGTGTTAGAGGTTTGTACTAGTTTTTTAAATAAAGAGATGTACTTAAAGCTTAAGAACACTTTTTCGATAAGGCAATACTTACTATAGCTTAGACTCACCATTAAAAGATATACAATTATTAGTTTTAAATCTAGATAAGTACTATTACTTATGTCTAAAGCATTTAAAGGATGTAACATTAAAGAAAAATTTTTATTAAACAGATAGGTGAGAATACCCAGAATAAAGATAAGAATTAAAAAATATTTATTTTTTGTCTTATACATATTTATTAAGTTTATACTCTTATAATAAAGAATTAAGAAATTCTTAAATTTTTTTGTTATAAGGGTAGGAATTAAATGACATTGTTTTACTACAGCCCAAGTTCTTTTTGTAAAATTGTACATAATTTTATTTGTTATATTCTTAAGGATTTTACGCCTTATTTTATTTAATATCTTAAGTCTATTCCCGTTACCTCCTATTTTTCCTTTATCTATTATCCTGTACAGGTTTTTACTTTTCTAGTAAAAGAGTTTCGGCTTGTCCCTTCTTTCCTTTTTCAAGTTAAGGCTCAGGCAGGAAGACGGGGTCTTGTATCCGCAAGGGCTCCTGTACTGTACACCCCTTCCCTTTGGGTCCCTGCAAGGGCCCCTGACGTAAGAGGGCTAGGGATAGGGTAGATTTTTGGTGAGCGTGGCTCTCCCTCTCCTTGCGGGGCTCGGGGTTACGGTCGTGCTACCCATCCCTCCCTTAAGAATCAAGGCCCCCTTTATATTGTAAGGGCCCTTGATTCTTAAGGGGGGTGGTAACGGGGAGCGCAGCTAGCCCATTTTGGTGCCGAAACCGTAAGTGGCCCTGGCAGGGTTATTGTAGAGGCGCTACGCATCCTCCCTCCATCCCTTTTTGGACGACGGTACAAAGGGGCACGGGCTTTTGTATAGGGAGGGCGCTTCTTAAATTAAAATCGCTTATAAGATAAAGGAGGAGATAAGAAGGAGATCGCTTGTAAATTAAATAGGTAATATTTTTAAGTATACCATGATATTATATCACAAAATTAATAAAGTTGTAGTCCCTCCCTCCCGTACGGGAGCGTAGCTTATCAGAAGTAGCAACTCCCCTTTACGGGGAGTTGCTACGCTCCCTGCGTAGCTACTCCCCGTAAAGGGGCCCTTGATTCTTAAGGGAGGGAGCGTTGCACCCTCAAGGGCCCCTTTATACAGTTAGTGCTACTTAATAATCAGAGGGGAGTAGCTACGCAGGGTGACAAGATAAGTACGGGCTCTGAAAACCCTTACTACACCACAAGGGCCCCTTGATTCTTAAGGACCCCATAAAGGGAACAGGAGAAGAAGGGGTGGGCTCGTATTACCTTTAAGGAAAGGATAATTTTATAAAGATTTTAACTAATAAATTAGTTTGACACTATAACTATATATTATATATTTTTTATTTAAATAAGCAGCAGTAATATTAAGCCCAAGAAGATTTGAACTTCTACAGACTCCTCAT
>JABCKH010008075.1:0-14824 GCA_018851285.1 Lyophyllum semitale | reverse complement strand
ACTATTTCACAGGCGCATACATAATTAATTGGTATTTAACTAGCTATGAGAAATTCCCCTACTGTCACCTGCCTCAGGTGTGATGTGGTAGGTAAGTCAACCGCACCACGGGCTTGATGGAAGCTGGATGCTTCGTCTGCTTTGAGGTGGAAAACCTTGAAGATTGCTTTTATTTATAGCATATTTCCTATTTATAGTACAGTCCCTGGGACCTAAACTGAGTTTGAAAATCCTGCCGAATTCGAATGAAATCAACGATGGTCAACAACGCCTCTTTTGACCCGCCTCGGAGCACCGCGCTCTACATATGGTCCCGTTCTAAGGTAAGCCCCTTCAGGCTCAACTATCTCTGTAGAATTAACTGCGGAGGGTTACTTTTTGCGTGTATATTTGGAGAATGTATATGAGGAGGAGTGTTTCAAGCCTGAATTAGTCCTTCACTATAGAATCTAACCGCTCCCTTTTTTCGTCCTCTAAAAATTCCGCTAAGGTGCCATCTCACCGTCCTAGAGCGCGGCTCGCTATTCATCTTCGCTAAGTTTCTTAGCTGCGAATGATGGTCCTTTATGACGTCAAACAAGCCCGGCCTGTCCAGCTATGTGTGGCTGTACTAGGAGGAGGGAGGATCCACTAGAGAATCTGAACTCATGTGAGCGACCTCGGATGTTGCCCTATGTATACATACATGCCCAAAGCAAGCCAGAAGATCCCGAAAAGCACGAAATGATAGTGCACAGCATTGCGGGAGAATGACCACCGCCGGGGTGGCTCGGGATTCTCTATGGCCACGACGTCATCATTATCATAAAGGAAATTGTCGGGTACAGTGGTGATTCAACGAAGTGGTCGTTGCTGGTGGCAACCTGTGGCGAAAACACCGCAGTGAGGAAAACTGATGGGAGTCACAAGTCGCTGGTAGGTGTGAATAGCCTAGAACGTACACGTAGACGCCGCGTGTTAAGATTCAGATCCAACATGTGGCAAGTGTATGCTTGTCGCCCCCACAGGGCGGGTTCGTGCTAGTTCGGGAATTCGCTCCATCCGCGTGCAAATGGGCCTGCGTCAATTCGTAATGGTGGGAAGATCATGATTTTAGATCGCTTTGACATCTATGGGCTTCTGAGGAATACATATAGAGCAAAATTCAGGACGCCTAGTGGATAAAGGTTAAGAAAGAGAGCACATGATGGTTGCGATCAAGTGGCGATTAGATAAATCCTATTTGCGGTTATTGATGTGCGGCAAAAGCAGTGCTTGGTCTGTGCGCACGAAAGGAGAACCGGGCCTGTCAACTTTCGTCAACATAACCCTTTCACCAACCCATAGATGTTGCTTAAACTCCCCCAGCAGCCTTCATTCGCGGTCGTCTATCGATAGCACGCCCTGTCCGCCTCGCTGGCAGGGTGTAAACCCACAGCGTCCCCTAGCAACTATGGTCAGTGTTCTGACATTCCATCGTTTCGCGCAGGCTGCCAACGTTGTTATATTCCAGGTTCTATTAAATGGTAGTAAATACGCATGGTGTGTTGACGTTGTTTTCCACTCGTCGTCTTTGACCAACATCGATATTCAGCGAGACCTGTATCAAAGGTCACAGGTCCTCAACCTGTCGACACACCGACCGACCCCTCTTCGAAATAAAAAAGAAGGGTCGCCCAGTAACACAATGTGATCATTGTCGAGAATTACGCAAAACCAAACAAGTTCATGTTAAATGTAGCTGTGAAGCGAAAGAAGACCCTCCGGCGAATCAATCATTGGGCACCAAGAAAGGTGTGTCTCACCACGGCTTGAACGATCCTTCGTAAGCTTAGCCATAAGAATGCTTCTGCACACAGGCCACACCAAGATACCCGACTGCGCCACGTTCCCGCTCGGCTTACCTGAAGCCTTGGGAGCGTCGGTCGCCGTACAACTGTCGGAGGGCGCATCATCTGACTCCGACCATGGTGGTATGCAGCTCCTGCTAGGCGATCCGTCATATCCCTAGCATGCTGATAAAACCACAGGAATAAGAAATAGCTGTTCGTGCAACACAGGCGGCGCTTGCAATTGCTGTACTCCAAGGAAGAATGCTCCGAAACATCGGAAGAAAGACGCAGCTCTTCCGCAGCACACAGCCAGCGAACTGCACAATGCTCCGAGCAGTTCTGGGTCGAGAACCCCATCCCACATCTTGGCGCGCCTTGCGGAACTGCGCCCTGTGCTTCCTCGCCCTTCACACCATAGTCACGCCGACAGCGGGCCATCACACGATCCATCCTCAGACACCGCTCATGGGCACCCTGTTCGTCATCGCTCCCACGACAACCTGCACTTCAGTCCTTACGGACGTGCTTACGATATCACCTATGAACAACTCGACGACGTTCAAAATCACCCGAACGTCATGTCCCAAAATAACTTTCCCGTGACTTCTGCCCCTATGATTACCACCGACGAACAAAATTTCCGCGATCAGCTCCGCGCCTTGGAAGCTGCCACGGCTTCTTCCTGGGCACCTCCTCCAGGATCGGACCAGCTGGTCATACCGCCTTTCCCGTCAACTTGTGGCTGTGGCGATAGTTGTCTCTGTCCAGGCTGCGTTCAGCATAATCCTGATGCCAGTCCCGCCTCCTCTGCCTTTTCATCTTGCGCCAACCCTGGGGCCTGCAGCACCTGTCTTGACTGTACCATCCTTTCCCTCCCTGCATCGTTACCCCCCGACACCTCATTGTCAATATACGACGCCTATCAGACGGAGTCGATCGACGAATGGATTCGTCAGGTCTCGTCACTTCCACGCTCGTCGCCCAGGGTCCCAACTCCCGATGCCGGGATTGCAGGTTTAGTACTAGGTGACCAACAATCCTCGTGGGACGGGTATCTACCTCCTATCACAGAACCCCTGCCGCCAGATCCCAGCATGGGTTACGTCGTCCAATCCTGCTGCGGTGTTCTGTGCAAGTGTCCGCCAGAGCAATGTGACTGCGACCTCGGTGACGAAAACGGTTACGACTGCAGGAAGGAGATGTTGATATCAACGTTCGCCACCTCCGGTGAACGATCATATTCGCAGTCTGAGAGTTTTTCTTCTCAGTCTGTGGGAAACGGGGATACCATGCCATTCACCTCCTTCAACGGCCTTTCCGATAACGGTGCATACGTTGATGCGAACGTAGATTCGGGGGCATACCTCGCCATCCCCATGCCTCCACGGAGCCGCTCATCCTCCACGTCCTCAACCCAGTCCAGCCTAGGCCTACCCCCGCAGAATCCTTTCACAACGCAACCTCTCTCGTCAGAGTATTCCTTCCCTGGCCAGCCCCTTGGGCGTGTTCGTGGCCCATACTACGCCGGCCCTTCGTCCGTCTCGTCCCCGAACCTCGGGCTGAGGCTGCAGACGGAGCTGAGCAACTCCTTGTCGGGCGGGTCGTCGCCAGCCAGTGGGTCGCCTGCAAGCAGTATGCCGGGGAGTAGGAGCGGGAACGGGCCGTATGCTGTTAGCAATCCCGACTCGGACGAGTATGTGTCAGCGGATGATAGGAATCCACGCAGGTGGTAGGAGGATTGAAATGAGTGGGCTTGATTATCTATTTAAGATATATCGGACAGTTGTGTGGACCGTGCCTTCTCATTTGCTGCCGTTGATCTTCGTGCGATGATGTCTCGTATTATTATCCCGCGAGTCGTTGGTTGGTCTTCGATTTTCCGAATTTAGTACGGGCTGGGGTTGATTGATATCGACATGCGCTCCATATGAACCTCAATGTTTGATATGTCCAATGCATCTGCACCATCACGCACCTCAACCACATACTTCAACTTCCGTTGTGCGACAAACCCCGTCTTTTTTAACATCTGCCCTTTTAATAATAGGCTTACTGTACCACTGCCGTTCCCTAGACAATCCGTTATCGTCCGAAGTACAGATACATTATTTGAACTAGTCTTCGACTCTTGAATCCATCCATTCGTAATGCGTCGCAGGCTGCTCGACGACCAAAGTCTGCTGTTTCGTCAACGGGATGCCGGATCGTCGGGACGCGGCGTCAAGAGCCGCTTGTCGATCTCGCTGTGCTTTCCATTTGACGGCGCCTTTAGCTGACTTGTTGCTTCTGGTCCCAAAGATCCGGTCCCAAATGCCCGCAGTGCCAAAATTCACTCCGTCTTGTCCAAAGGCATATTCATGATGCTCGTCTATGGGCGCCATATCAATATGCGGGACAATGAAGGGGTCCGATGCTCCCTCACCATGCTGTCCAGGATCATTCCAGCGCGATCTGTATCCAGTATGTGCAAGGACCGAGTTTGCGGTGCCTGCGATAAGCCACACGTAGAGTGTAATGATATGAGTGCCTCATGGATTGGTATATCCCGTCTTGTCGGCGAGGACTTGGGTCGCGATAGGGCCGATCATTGCCTTTTCGAGAGCATCAGTCAATTGATAGATTTACATCGTGGAGTTGAGTAGTACGCCTACCGGGAAAAGATTGAAAAGGATTTGCTCCCCTGAACTGCAGTACCACGCCGCAATAGCCAAGTTGGCCTTGGATTTATGATGGATATTTCGCAAGAACGTTTGTAATGGCTCAGCAATCCACTGCGGCAGTATATGGTGATGAATTCCTTTTCTTCCTCGGGGTGTGGGCGATATAATGAGGAAAGAAGTAGAAGGTGTCGTTTAACAGGTACCAGACAACGGCCTTTAGGAATACGAATTGGAAAGTTTTAATCACTGAGACTGAAGTAGGGGATGCGTACCTGAAGAGGAGGAACTATTGATCGAGAAAGGTTCACAATATTCTGAGAGTCAAATTTTGTCTGCAACAGTGTCATCCACATTGCGACAACGACGAAATATGACACGAACTTGAAAGGTAGTCATCAGTAGCAGATAGATGGAATTTCTTTTTTTGTTCTTACAATATTTCTTGATACGCACTTGACAATCTTGAGCAACTCGCGATGATCCTCCACGGCGCGATGCTCTCGCTTTTGGAATTTGTTATGCGTGTTCTGAGCGTGTTTGAGCTCATACAAATTAAAGGCGCGATCGAGCCAAGCGTTTGGGAGATACCGCCCAGGGAACGAGACCTTCGCTTGAGCAAGATATCTAGCCAGCAATTCAGGCTTCCAGTGAAATAACTCATGCCTGAGTGCTAACAACGATACGCTATGACAAGGCGTGTGAGGTAACTGTTCAAGAATCAAGCATACCGCCACATACCTCACGTAGGTAAAGCTCGTCAAGACGGAGATAACTACAACACCACGCCAAAGGCTATACGAGTTCAGGTCGGGGGAGTCAAGTCCGGCTCTATGTGCAAGCTGTGTACGGGTGAAGCGCTCGCGATATCCTGTGGATACGTGAATAAAGGTTTCCCAATACCCGAATGGCCCTAGAGCAAAACTGTACGCAAAAAACATTCATAATCCACAGAAAACAACATACCATAGTTGTTTGAAAGTATGAGTAAAATCCATAGGAGGATCACTAAATCATGATGTTGAGCACTTTCGTGACTGCGTGTTGCTCTCGAAATGAAGGGTATACATACGGGTCAATGGGACTATTCTGATAGTATGAATGATCTTGCTTGGAAGTCGTGACACCCGGAACCAAAACTCTCGTTGAATCTCGTTAGCGAGTCGTTCGTTAATTTATGGGTCAGCCGTAGGAGCCTGAGCCTGGTTCGCGCTTGGAGTGGCACCTGTGCCATCGATGGCACTGATGTTTGATTGACCTTCATTCGTGGTTTTGTTCCTTAGCCGCAGGGGGGTTAGTGAGGTGGGCACAGATGCCATATGGGCGGGCGTGAGGCAGCGGTTCAAAGAGGTCAAGCGCACCCGGCGTTGGAGGGCTGACGTTTATGTGGAGTGGAAGAATAGTCTGAATAGAGGACTGAGCATGTGAGCACCGAGTACTGACCCGTTAGCGCTGGGCACTGGTTTAGAGGGCATCTATATTAGAGATGATAAGATAAACCAGGATTCCTTATGCCACCACCAAGCCACCACTGACCAGGAGTCAACTAAGTACTAAAATATAGGTAAAACGAGATTCCCCTTGCATCAAGCCGATAAGTTATATCCATATCTAAGTCACCCTGGCATACCGAGTTGTAGAGGCCATAATTGGTTAATCGATGGATTGATATCAAAGCTTCGGCGTAAGGCGCTTCGTGTGCGCCAGAGCATCGCGAATCTTCTGTGCCAGTCCTCTAGGATTCACATGCAAGACCTACAAACGTCGAATAGTCGAATTACGGCAATTAGGACTGCTGGATGTAGGATTGAGCAGACAAGACGTACAAGATGGCCGGCGCCCTCGACACACGACAACGATGCCAGATTCTCCAACCCACCGGCAGCGTTCTTCACGATGTCATCTTTAATCTCCTCGGTGCTGTGAAGCAGGCTGAGTCTTCGGAAGACTACGGTTGTCTGATCCAGCTGCTTACAGATAATCATTTATGGCGCCATAGATCATATGTATGGGGATTCGTTTTGCGGTGGGCCCTAATAGTTGATAAGAGCGTAACGACCCTTGGGGGTCGCGGTAGCATGCCTGAAAATGGATTTTAAAGGTGGTCTTGTGCTATATTGTACGCGACCTACCGTTTCTTGTTTGCGACTGCACATCAATGTCACACCTTCAGTTTTATCCGGATAGTCTTCAGTCGGCAGCGGTCGCATTCCGTCCTTCTAAAGTCTAAAGGGTGAGCCCTGAAGAAACCACAGGGTGTAATCAGGTGAAAACGTACCACGAAAATCTTCAGAACCCGATTGTCCCATCTTTTCCAATCAGGTCGGCTTTTCAGTGACCTATACGCCTCTTCGCGGGATGTCCAGATGTCTCGGCGGTTGATTGCGCCATTTGCAAGCATATCTCCCGGCCCTTCCATATATCTTCGATGCATGGACATAAGTTCGCACAGAATCAAAGATTGATACTGGATGAGTGGGGTGTAACCGAGCGACATTAGCCTTCACTATCGGTTAACAATCAATTACAGTGAGAATGGATGCTAGACACACAAACAAGATGCACCCATAGAGTGGCCGATCCCGACCAACCGACGCGTGCTGAAATCGACATCCACACCAGTCCCAAATCCTGTGAGGAAGGCGTGGATACAACGAGTATACTCTTCCCAAGAGACTTTCGTTTAATGATAAGTTAAGATAAAGCACTTCTCAAAGGTCAAACATTGAACGTACATATAGAGTCGTATCCGAACTTCAGGACTTGTTCATTCAAGACGGCCGCCTCGCCGTGATTTGGCGCGTCGATAGACCACATTTCGCGTACCTTGACGGTACCGTTGTGCCCGTCCAGTAGAGGCCAGAGATCATCCATTGTGGGCTCCCATTGCTCCTTATGAAAGCCTGTTCCGTGAGTGAAAATGAGGGTTACCGCCGAGGGGTCGTTCAGATAGGGCGAATCAGGCTTCCAGTAGCGCTTCGCGGTTACAACCAGAGGGTAGTTGGGACGAGGGTCAAAAGTATAGGATTGGGAGGAGGTAGACATGATGAGACGAGGAGAAATAAATTGGCAAATGGAAGCTTGATGTCATGACGGAGTGAGGTAATTTTAACCGGTATGCCCGGCCTGCCAAACCTGGGTTGAACGTTAGACGATGTCCAAAGACATTACAGGCTTTCTGACTCGAACGACCAGGATCCTCGAAAACGTATGTTGCCTTGTACTCGTGTACTACGACTCGCTCAGGAGTCAGGATGGTCGTCCGCAAGTCGTCCGTGTGAAGTTTACCGACTTGATGGGCTTCAGGGACTCGGAGCTTCAGGGCCAGTTTTGGGCCCAGATTTCTGCTCAAGTGGCAGGATTTCTGCCACCAGCTCCATAACGCATGTCATATAGCAGCCCTAACTGGGATGCAGACCAGAACCCCTCGTCGTCGCAAGAGGACTCTGATTCTGAGGTAAGGTACATGAATGACCCGTCAGTGTACCGCAAGAGGAACAGGGCCACCGACGACGATATATACTACTCGTCTGAAGAGAATTCTGACAGCGAGGAGTCTAACGGGAAGGGTCCATTGGATCCCAATTGTGACTGGGGCTTGGAAAGCATGCTCAGCACCAGTGTTGGAAGTGATACATCTGAAGAATGGAGAAACGAGGAAGAGAACGGAAAAGATGAAGTCAGCAATATCTCGAATCGGCCGCAGGGGGTACGCAGGAAAACATTAGGGAGACCCAGTACGTATAATGCAATAGGACTTCCCAATCCTTTACCTATTGATTATGCCCTAGGGATATTAGGATTGGAATCGAATCCACTCCCACTTCTAAGTGTGGAAATGGTCGATGAACCGGACTTGATATCCAACCTCCCACTCGATGTGCTCCTTGAGGTCCGTTTATAAGGCATGAAATATATCTTTTGCTGAATGTATCTGTCAGATCTTTCATGCTCTCGGACCCCAAGACCTTGTTTCCATGTCTCGCGTGAATAAAAAATTTCGCTACACACTTCTGCAACACGAGACGAAGTCTATTTGGACAGATGCATTGCGTGACGCAGATGTCATGCCATGTCCAACTGGCCTGAACCTTTACGTTTGGGCAAATCTATTGGCTGGTCCACCCATTTGCCAGGTATGTACGTCAATTAGGCAATCAGCATGTTATTAAAACCGATGATTTTTCTCTTTTCAGGAATGCGAATCGATGAAGGTTTCGGATGGGCGAATCGATTTCTGGCTGCTTCGACGGCTGTGCCATGATTGCCTAAACGAGAAGTAAGGATGGCAGAGTTCAATTTACACAACACTGATGATTGTGGCAGTTTAACATCATCAGATAAATTTTTGACTCAATTTCCTGGGCAT
This sequence comes from Lyophyllum semitale, assembly GCA_018851285.1. Lineage (NCBI taxonomy): Eukaryota > Fungi > Basidiomycota > Agaricomycetes > Agaricales > Lyophyllaceae > Lyophyllum > Lyophyllum semitale. The sequence continues at coordinate 5,987 of JABCKH010008075.1, read as the reverse complement.
AGTCGTAGGATTCTCAATTTCGTTCGCCACACGAAAGGTGATGTATCGACCCAACTTGGTTGTCACTCATCACTCACTTTCCGTCTTTGTAGCTGAGCCTCCCGACTTCAGGACCAGTGATGGGGAGAGACACTTCTGGATGCCCGACATCATCCACGTGTATCGAAAGCGTTGGGAGTACCTTCAATCTTCACTTCCAGTTTCTCAACAGATTGAGGCGTGGAATGCTTTCTGTGCTCAGCGGAAGAAATACCTTCGCTTCGTCGCTACTGTATATTGTCTCATTAGGCCTTCGATATCGGCACTAATGATGCCTTGTAGGTTGCGAAAGACGGCCAAAAATGGGCAGCTGGCGTTAGAAAGATGGAGAGGCAGATCAGAGAACGGATGCGGGACAATCGGTACGACGAGTAGGTGTCTCGTTCCAATTAAGCCTGCAGTTTCTAATTGATAATGCCTTGTCAGGGTTGAAAGACGATTTGTAGAGTTGGGGTACAAGGATAGCGATGTTGAGTGGATCTCGGATAAACCTGGTATTCGATCCAGGGCTCCCTTGACGGAGAAAGGTGACGATTCTCCCTTTCTGATATTCTCTTGACACTGACGTCGGTCATCGCCAGAGTGGTATCTCATAAAGAATCGATACACGTCAATACTGACCGACATGGCCAACAACCGTCTGGCACGGGAGCGTAAGACACTCCTTGCGCAAAGGATTGCTAACCTCAATGAGTCTTATATGAACTGGATAAAGGCATGCATAACAAATGGGACTATCCCTGCATCCCAGTGGCCACTTCTTCCCAACGATTCGGAATTACTGGCGGTCGAACCCTTCCAATCCCAGGTCTACACCGTTTCGGATGTCTCTGTTGACTTCCGCAACGCGGATGAAGATTTCTCGTCCTTCGTTTCCTCACGGACGACGCGTAAACTGCGAGACCTGGCAGAAATCGTTCCCAAACTAATGGAGACCGACAACTCGCCAGCATTCATTGAGATCGGACGTCTTGCCATCGCCATCGCAGTGTTTCGCTGCCCAAACGTTCACTGCTCAAGCGCCAAAATCCCGCAGCCACTGTTCGGTCACGAGGCGGTATTGATGCATTATCGTGAACACCCGTCCCACTCGAAAATCCAATTTTGTCATGAAGGATCTGCGGTGGTCAAAGCATTGCTCCCTTCATTTGGCGTCAAAGACGCCGATAGATGCTTTCCGTCAGACTTGGACGATAAGGACCTCCGATTCTGGTGTTTGGATTGCGGCGAGCAAACTTATAACACTAGTCGCACACGGTCAAAAAATATCTTCCATCACGGTCGGAGAATATACACATGGCGAGAATGCGTGAGTCCAATAAGTAGCTCGCGATGTTATTTCTTCGAATTGACTTCTCTGGCGTTATACAGGTCGCTCACTCACTAGATCCATCTTTCAAGAACCATGGATTCCGATTGCTCACTACGCAGGAAGCAGAGCTTGTGAAAACGTACGAAAAGCATCGTCATAGCGTTGTTACATATGACTGGAGCTGTAATCACTGCTCCATGCATGTCAACGCCTCTAGTCACTTAAGCCGCGTTTTAGAGCATGTTAAAACGGAGTAAGTTCCCAAACATATATGGATCGAAGTGATCTTTATGGATCACAGGCATGCCATCGATGAACCAGAGGAGCTGGTTGACTTCTTCAACGCAAGGCATCATGGACGTGTTCACGCAGGCTCTGGGGTGATCCTCCTAAAAGAGTCGGTATATTATTGTAAAATGTGTGGAAATTCGCGGATCTATCTAGCGGCAGGCGTCAAGAGTCATTGGAAGCATGCGAAGACTGGGTAAGTCTAACTTCTCCTGATCCAACATATGTCTCATCTCTTTCTCAAGGAAACATAAGAACCAGGTTGTGCTAGATCCCGTCGTTGGGGAACATATGATAGAGCTCAGGTGTCTGGGAGGAATGACGGGGATAAATCCTAGCGATTTATAAAAAGGGTCATAGCACTTGCGAGAAGGCTAGTCACAACATGACGGAGTAGTGATAAAAATATGCGCTGTGGTTTCTTGAGCATGGAACTTTGAAGTAATAGCCAAGTAATAGCCGGTGCTCGATACCCCGATCTGTCAATCTGCACTTGGACCACACTCGAACAGCAACAACCAGAGTCAGTATAATATATCCTCCTCCATGCACATTTGGGCCTTGAAAGCGCATTCAAGCACTCCGAGTCAGACCTGTATAGAGTCTCCAATGATACAGCCTGATGGTATGCTGGGTACTATAATCCCACCATAACTGTAGTATTCCCAGCCTCGTTGAACCAGGGTCAGAGCTATAATCAGCCGTTCCTCTTTTTTGTAGTATTACATATCCTGCTTGGTCCAATGTTCAACTAGTACATGTCGGCTTCAACCTGCGTCGGGAATACCGCTCACAAATGGGAGAGCGTGAGCTCTCAAACGATTCCAGTCACCAGCATGAGACAGACCCAAGAAACACACTTTACCTCTTTTTATGGATCCTACGACGCATGCTGGTGCACCTGGTACCACTCTCCATCTCATCAGCGTATGAGCTGTGGTAAATGAGCCCAGAGGAGCCTCATTCGTCCCGAGACGGTCATAGCGTTGCTGGATTTCGGTATATCATTTTCCCATGAGCGAGTTCAAGCTCAAGGTGTGCGAGCAACGGTTTAGAATAGTGGTGCTTAAGATACAAAATGTGCACTTCATTTGACCAAAACGCGTAGAGACGGATCCGGAGACTCAAGCAGTGCTCTTGATTCCGGCCTTGGCAGATACCCAAGATGGTCTGGAGGAGATATCCCTCCACCACCTGTACAGATTTGTAGTCAGCTCGGACTGCGTACAGAGAAGAATCTCAGAAAAAGTGTACCTTGCAACATTAGGCTTAGTCTCCATGATATTGCTTCCAGCCTCTGCAAGCTTGGTACCATAAGGCAGGTGGAATAGGTCGGCCAGTGTAAGTTCCTGAGTTTCTGTATGTTAAGGGTGTACATATGATGAAGGAGATGATGTCGTACATCGCCAGCGAGGTATTTCTGTGTGCTCAAGATGGTTTCATACGCGTCCAGCTTGGCATCGAGCTTCTTGAGATGTTCGTCCAAAACAGCTTCGTCGGGAACATCCCCGAGATAACTTCCATCGAAAGCGCATCGTTAGCTTCAAGTTAGTCTGATCAGTCTGGTTGGACATACGGTTTAATAAACTTCTCGTATACTGCGCCGTTGGCCGAGGGATCGAAGTTATTTTGCTCAATCGAGACAGCCTGCTCGAAGAGAGCATTCTCCTTGAGGCCCGAAGGGATCAGCTTCGTTCCTTGGTCGGCGTATTTGGTGGCAATATAACGACAGATAGCACGGCTTTCGTAAAGGATGAAACCGTCATCGTCCTGCGATCATGACACGTTAACTGGTAGCACACAACACAATTGATACGCCGACTCACAATATACGGAGTCTGACCAAAAGGCTGTTTCTTCAGGTATTCCGGAGACTTGTGTTGCCCGTTTGCGATGTCGATCTCGACGAACTCGAAAGGAACTTGCTTCTCCAGAAGCACGGTGGCGACGCGTACTGAACATGTGTATGTAGGATGACCGTAGAACTTGAGAACCATCGCAAAAATATTAAACAAAGAGCGGGGGAGGTGTGTCTGACATCGTCATTAGCTGACGTTTTATACTTCGCAGCACACAAATTTCTCGGGGGAAAATCGAAGATCAAGTTGTTGCTTTGTCAAGTCCAGATGTAAGCACGAGCGCAAAGCTTCCGCAAATTCCGCGCGTAAAAGGATTGCATCGACGTCATGGGTCCAGATGATAACAAAGGTTTGGGGTGAGCAGGCGTCGAAACCTGCCGGGGCATGTACTTAACCATCACCTGTCAACTTCCGGTTCCAGGCGCTGTAACAATCCGGAATCAGCGTCTGACGAAAAGCCAGCAACCTCGACAGCGACCAGCTGGGGGTAATTGTTCCGTAGATCGCATTTACAGCATGATTGTGGGTCTGAACCGCTTCTGTCGTTCGGTGACCTGCACAGTTTTTCTTGATAAAATTATTCTTGGCTGCGAGTCAAATTGCTATACTAATCGCGGAATCAGCGAGGCGCCGATGCGGAAGCATCGGGGTGCTAGATTGGGGACCGGTCTTCGAGGAATTTGTCGGAACCATGAATAAGGATACATATGGTAGATTGTAGTCGCATGAGATTGACCGTGGTGATCGTTCAGATGATCCGAGGACACTTGCTTGATGTCAATGTAACTCCAGACAGGTAATGTGAAGAGCGAGAGCTTCATTTATGCCTAGGTGATCCAGAGAGGAGTCTTTGCGTCAAAGTCGGAAACACGTCATCCAGTGAAGGTACATTTTCGATAGTCCGATCGAAAAAAAGTAGGGTATGTCAACTGAATGATTTACAAAGCAAGACGAATTCGAAGAACTGAGTGACTGGTCATTGGGCGCAAATCATGAACCTACGGCTTTTCGGCCACGAGTGACCACATCGACGCGGACGTCACGCGGTAACGACACTTTTGGGAGTTGGATGGAGTAAACTGATCAAGCAACGTTCAGTTCCTTAATCGTCTCTAACTGTGACTCACTGGAACCTCCAACGTCATTTGAATGACATTGAACAACATATGGCCCAGCCACGCGAGCGAAACGGAGTGTGGCTGCCTGAGGCAAGCCCAGGCCCAGGCTCCTAAAACCAGCCGCTCGAACGGCTCGTATGGACTTGTGCACGCAATGTTATATCAGAGAAAAATGTTATCTTATCTTATCATACCAAACTAAGCCAAACTAAATCCAAACAAACAAAAGAAAGCGGTTGAGCGGCTGGCAAATCTTCGATTCGGTCATCTCGGCGTTCTCGAATAAACCCTACCCTAGGTGTTCAGGAACTCGTTTCCTGACATCAGTCAATCATGAATAAACACCAAGTCATCAACGATAATCACAATTTGTTCAGTTGGTCGTGACATGCCCTCGCGTTGCCTCTTCTGGTCTTCAAGCTATCGTTCTGTCTCGTGCTGTGGAGGATGTAGTGGGGAGAGCCTGGTTTACGAGGACATGTGTACGTAGCTGTTCTCTCTTCCCATTCATAGGCTCATTTTCTACTCTTCAGCCGAAACCTGAATCATCCTCTTCCCATCACTTGTATTCACTATGTATTGACACATCATCCATAATATCAGTGCTCACTATCAACATGCACTTGCCATCAACATGCATTACCCCCTATCAACGACCACACTCCCTGATCAATGAATGCCTGCGTGGGCTGGTGCTGGTGAGTGCAAACACCACATCTGTCGTCCATTATTGATTCACTGTATCTCAAGGGCTTTCGTTATACAAGTCCCAGTTGCCATCCTTGCGATTGTTTCTGTCTCCCTTGCTCTCCACCTTCCGAGGATTGCCGCCTCTGACTTCTCCGTGAAGCCCAAACACGTTGACTTTGCAGGCTTGATTGTCCTTATCCTAACCATCTTTTCCATTTATTTTACTTTTCAGCCTAGATAGGGGTGCTAATATCTTGTGGAATGATACCCTCACTTTCTTGTCGCTAGGTGGATCTGTTGTCTTTTTTATTCTATTCAGAATCATTGAAATGCGGCTGGCCAGCGGGCCATTCTCGCCAAAATGCATCATCTTTAACCAGTCGCTCATTGCCGCCTATGTGGTCAATTTCCAATCAATTTCTTTGGAAATGCTACCAGGGCTCTTTCATGTCTCTTTATTTGCAGACTCGTTACTGTCTGCTACACTGCAAGCTTGGTGTTGAGATTCACCTCAACAGGCTGGTCACGAGCCTAATGCATGGGACAGAATTAGTGTTTAAAAGTCCGGTCACAAAGCCCAAAAAAATCCCGAACCTGACCCGAACTTGACCGATAAAAGCCCGGACTTTCGGGTCCGGGCTTTTAAATAAATAACCAGTCATCAGTCCAGTCGAGAGAGTT
>JABCKH010008074.1:0-14872 GCA_018851285.1 Lyophyllum semitale | reverse complement strand
ACCTCGTAGAATCTCCTCCTCCCTCCTTCCTTTTTTGGTATTTAATTCTTTATTTTTTATTTTATTTATTTAGTTCACTCCAATCAGTATCGAGCCGGGAATTTTTCATCCCGACCTATTCTCGCCCTTCCTGGCCTCCCAGGAAAAATCACACAAGCAGAATGAATATATAAAAGAGCATTAGTCAAGTCAGAATAGTGGGTAAAGCAATGCACTCAGAGTCAAAGGAATCGAGCGGCGACTCGGACTAACTCGGACAGTGAGGTCCAATTTGTTTGATCCACAAGACCCAGCCTGTATCATGCCATTCAGAAGATTTCTCGTTACATACATGCTTTGGTAAGGTAGTTTGTATAGGACTGGAAGAACCGAAGGCTGTAAGGTAGTGGATGTGATTCTACTTACCAAAACGTGAAGTTGATGAGGCCTCCTTGAACGATGACGACTTTTGACTCGTCGTCTGTCCAATACGACATTCTCCCTCGAATAAAATAAACTAGATTCATAGATTCATAGCAAATATAGTACTACATAGGTCGCCGAACTTTTTGGGCGGGAGAGGCGGCATGCGTGGCTGCAGAAAAGGATGACTTCAAAATTTGCATATCACGGCCAACGATTATGGTAGGGCCGTACTTAGTAACCCCGAGTCAGGGCAGAAACTCGAATCATGAAGCATAGTTAAGCCCTACTTGCATAGCACCGGTAAAGTCAATAGATCCACAAAGTAACCTACGCCGCATTTTCACGAACTAACGGGAAAGTTCATACAAATTCTATAATCTATCTATCTATCTATATCACTCCTGAAGGATTAAGCCAATAAGTATACCAGTACAGGGAATATTTCGGACTTGTTGAGTATACGCTCTAAATTGTGCTCAACAAGTGCAAGTGGATGAACGATGAGTAATTAAAAGGGAATGCGGTTAGCGCACGCGCTCGAAAATCTGGTCGATCTGGTGTTTGAAGGCCTCTTCAACAGCCTTGCGGCGAATGTTGCCCTTGGTAGCAGTGCGAGGTAGCGATCGTGGTGGGACGACGACGAGAAAGTCGGTGGAAGTGATGCGCTCGTGGAGGTAGCGCCTCGAGTGAAAGTGCTCGGTCTTGCGGATGATCTCCTTCTTGAGCTCTTCGGCATCCATGTCTGAGCAGGCCGACTCGAAGAACATGACGGGCGAAGGACGTCCAGTACCTACGACGACACAGTGGGAAATGAGATCCCCGCACATCGCAAGTGCGTTGTCTTCGATGGCTCTGTAAAAATGCATTTCTCAACGGGTCCGAGAGCCAAGACGACGATATCACGTACTTTGTGTCGCATCGCAGGCTATTCTCGGACTTGATCCAGTCATCATCGCGTCCACGAGAAATATACAACCCAGGGGACACCTCTTGAAACAGGTCACCGGTGTGGAAGTCGCCATCGACATGTCTCAGCGAAGGATGAGGGCAGTCTGGTGACTCCTCAGGGAGTATGAGCTCCAGCAGCCGCACGGTCGACTGGTGTTCTGCCGGAGCAGATGCAGCTGGCTCAATAGATACAAATCGATATGTGAACCCGCCAAACGGTTTAAGCAAGCCGGGATTGTGTCCTGATTCCGTTACCGAAAGAAGCATTGGGCCGCACTCGGTACTTGCAAACAGATTCTATTTCGTGAATCAGCGACTAGGTCTTTCAACGGAGATGTAGTGGTGCAAGACGCACACTAAGTTTGAGTCCATTTTTGGAAGCCCACTCTTGGTCCTCTTGAGGCAAGGGCAGACCAGAGGACAGGATATCGTCAAGGCCGGCAAGAAGTGACAGCAGCTTGGGGTCTGTGCGAGAAGCCTTGAGATGGTTCGAGAGAAAAGTTGCATACTGAGTCAGGAGGTTAAGTCCAGCATGGTGAATCATGTCAACAAGCTCTGTCAATGGGAACAAGAGCGAAGTCGGCTGGATGATACACGATCCACGCTGAAGGCTCGCCAGGAGCACTAGAGTAGCGGATGGTCATTTCAGCTCGTGTGAAGAAACGGCGATAGCTCACTGATTGTTTGGCCAGCGTGGCACATACTTCCCCTGTGTGAATACAATTTGAATTGATTAGCCCTCAGGCCTCAGTAATCGGTTCGTGTGACGTACATCCAAACGGCGACATCCTGCCGCCTGAAGCTTTCGGGACGGTTTACTTGATCTGATTTCCTAATTGCGGAGTCCACCCAAGAGAAAGTCCATGGGATGAGTTTGGGGCTTCCCGATGTCGAGCCGCTGGAGTGGAATATGAACGCGATCTCCTCAGCTTTCGGGCACGAAATGTCGGGCAATGGATCATCGGCGGCTTTGGAGACCATGGGGGCAGCCGAGGAGTAAATGGGTACGAAGCAGTCGTGGAGGCACTCCTCGTATGTCTGATCGTAGACGAGAGCCCTGGCGTCCGCCTTCCGGAGGAGCTCGTAGATAACACCAGGGTTCGGAAGCCTCACACTGAACAGCTGGGGAATGTACCCTGCTCTTGAGATGCCGTAGATGTGAAGGACATCCATGTATGTAAAACCTCCAACCCTGTATTATCGAACGTTGAACTGGTGGTCAACTGGAACATATCAGGCTATACTGTCAAATGTTTGTGAACAATGGACTGTGATGACAGTACAAGTTGTTTGCAAACATGACCGTCGTCTACCCAACACAACAACTACGGTAATGTTCACAAACACACATGGCCCGCCACATCGGGGCTCGGGTCCCTGGCCGCCCCGCCTTTTCCCACCCTCCTCGCACCGCCAAATCACTGATCGCTGTTCTACACAGCGATCAAATGGCTTCCCTTCTGGGCTTCGCTTCCCGGATCTTTGGAAACTACCGTCCGTTGCTGATCGCTGTTCTACACAGCGATCAAATGGCTTCCCTTCTGGGCTTCGCTTCCCGGATCTTCGGAAACTACCGTCCGTTGCTGATCGCAGTTCTACACAGCGATCAAAATACCTTCCCTCCAGTTGCTTTTGCCGCTCCTGCTCCCCATCGTCCTACCAGCCCCTCCTCCTCCCTCTGGAATCATGGGAGCCCCTCCTCCTTCATCGGTTAGGCGCTATTTGGACCGGCATCCCTGCTTCACCCGCTGCGTAACCGGTCCCTCGTCACTGCCTGCTGCCTCATCACACCAATGTTCTTACCAGCCGCCCACCGCTTGGCTCATTTCTGTCACGGGCGATCTCCTCGGGCGATCTCCTCGGGCCCGCACATGCGGAGCGATCATTATGGGACTACTCTCGACACCTGGGCCCCCTACGCTCACCTCCTTCTCGTAGCCCGCTCTCCATCCTTCTTATATGCCGATCATTTCTGTAGTCTTACCAATGGTTATGGATTCAATAGCAATTCATGGTTTTCCCCAACTCCACGGCTCCATCAGTAGGATAGGTGTCCCACAACACTGTGTCAGGCCAAATTTTGCTCTAAGTCACCACAGGTTTTGAACGAAAGCTCAATAAGTTATCATTCTATTCCTACTAAATGATTACTTCCTAGCCTTCTTCTCTGTTCCTTTGGAGGTCTTCGAGGACTTGCGTTTGGCCGGTACGGTACTCTCAGCCATGCTCGAGCCGGCAGGTCTGACTTTCTTGCGTGGTAGTTCTACTGGGTTTCCATCCGCATCCTTCGCCACGGCACGAGCACGCCGTCCCTTCAACGCCTCAGCCTCCTTTGCATGCCGTTCCTCCTCCAATGCCAGTGCGCGCTCCTTATTCACTCGCCGAGTCTCCGCTGCTTTTTGTGCCGCAGTCAACGCCGGTACTACTGGGTCTGGTTGTGAAATAACGAGAGCCTCAGATACAGCCGCACCTACGACTACATAGTCAACATCTCCAGCCCCGTTCACGTTGACGTTCGCCGCAGCGCGTGACTTCCGTCCCCTAGTAGCCTTCGCTGCCTTGTGGTTCGCTGTTGAAGTTTGCTTGACAGGGCGCTCCGGTAGCGGCTCTACGTTCCGGTCGGGCATGTTGATCGGTGGTTCGTGCGTCGCGAACAGCACAGTCGGCATAGAAGATGTAAGGATTGGGGGAGCGGGAGTGAACGTTCCTCCAATCCCAAGCCCTCGGAGTGTAGGATCAATGGCACCATCCAGAGGAATTGGGGGGGTGGGAGCGAACGTTCCTCCAAGCCCTCGGAGCATAGGATCGATGGCGGCATCCACGTCCCGTGCGGCGTTTGTATCCCGTGTCGCCACATGGTCGGAACACGCGATATTCTGTGCAAGTAGGCGATCAAACGCGTTCTGGATTGGCGAAGTTGGTCCACCTGGTGCGTAAGGCACGGCCTCGGAAGAAGCTCGGAGAGGTGATGATGGACCAGGAAATGATGAAGCGAATGATGGTTCGGGAGCGATTGAGGGTGCGGGCAACGATTGAGGTGAGGGCGGAGCAGGTGATGGTGGAGGGGTTGATGCAGGAGAGGACGCTGCACGGGATGATGGTGGAGGCGATGTGGGCGGCAGGCTCATGTTTCCATAATCGTTCCCATACATGTCCTCGTTCTCGTCCCCGCCATCTGAGTTGTCGTTCTTGTCTCTGTCATTATGATCCGTCTCGTCCTCCGTGCTATCGTTATCGGATGTCTTGTTGGAAGGGGCTAGGTGAGGCGAGGGCGGTGCAGAGCTGTCAAAATGGAATGGAGCATCAGGCAGCGCTGGATAAGCCGTCGAAGATCCAGCTTCGGCAACGCCGCTGACTATTTCAAGCGTTCGCGTGCGCCGTACATCCGGTGCTTTGTCGAACGTTAGGTGGAGCATGAATGTTGACAAGGATCGCACATACGGAAACAATTATCGACGTGTTTCCCAAATGGCTTCGCAAACCCCTCCTCAAAACCCAAATATGACTGCTTAAAGTCGTTCCCAAGCTGCGAGGTAGGACCAAAATAGAAACTGAGATAAAAATAACACGCTAAGTTGTCGAATCCTTGGCACTAGAAGAGACCACGTACGATTCCATGTAGACGCGGCCATCGTCCTCTGGGTTCGGACCAGCACTCCCAACAAAAATTACCCAACCGGTGGCATCTGCGATGGGCTGGATCGCAGCCTTGAGCAAGGCAGGAAGAAGTTTAATCGCTCTGAGGCAGTGCGATGTTTGGTTAGGATGTGAAGATAAAACATCTGACACAACTTACTGATTGTAGCTCTCCGCAGTTGAACCAGCGTCCGATTCGCCGACAGCCATGGCCTCTAGCTCCCTCAGCTTTTCCGCCCTCACTGCTCTAAGCTCTTCCATCGTCTTCCTCACCTGTGCTCTCGTCTCCTCATCTGCTTCCTCCAGTGCCCTCTTTGCATCTGCGCGGTGTGTACCAACTTTCACTCGCCCTTTGCCTTTTGTCTGCTTCTTCTCAGCTTCCTCCTCCTCGTTGCCATCGGTGGATGGCTTTGCATTCAAGAAAAACTTCTGGTAGACTTCAACCTCTTGGAGATTCCTTCCTCGTGGCTCTGTTTTCTTCACGATGCCCAGTAGCTGTTTGAAGTCAGTTTTCGTCGTCCGTGTGTCTTTCCGAACGGCGCGCTGCATCCACTGGCGTAGTTGCTGTCAATATGATCCCTGTAAGTCATCTATCGAATGAAGCGGTCGATGTACTAACCTCCTTTCGCACAGGAAGCTGTGCATTGACCTTCTCCAGTCCCTCTTCGTCGAGCTCATGATCAGCGGCAGTGTCTGGAAAGAGGTGCTCTCGCTCAGGCCACTTCGCGAACCAATCTTCGTTAAGTGCAGTCAAGAAACGTGCGACCCCGCCCTCAGCCTTCTGGGCGTCGCGAAAGCCGGCCACTTGCCCTTGAAGCCATTCGAGCTGTGCAGGTGTTGTCCAGCGCTGGCCGCCCATCTTCAGGAAACAGGAGAGCAGCGAATCCAAGGTACAATTTTTCAGTACATATTACAACTTGAACTCCTCACTCATAACCATATGGTTCTCTACCGATAGGGCCATCCGAATCGAGATACGTACGGCGATGGCTGCCGACAAACGCGCCCCACTTCACGTGTCAATTGCATCTGTACGGTGTTTCAGACCTCTACATAGCCCGCCACTGATTCGCGTACTTAGTATATTTCACGAACGAAGCAACACGCTACCGTGACACAAAAGAATCAATAAAATCGTGAGCTCCCAATCTGGTCACGGCCTCAAGCGCTTCACTGACGACCATGTTCCTATTTGTCTGCTGATTCGTGCGTTGCCCTGCCACGGGTGGAAGAAATAAATTGAGTTCCCGAGTCAGCCAGGTCCCCGAGTCAGCCAACATATCTCCGCCTCACGGACACCGCACCCATGTGCCACAACATGAGCCTGAATCACACGTAAGTGCTCGGTAATATCCACGAACAATTTAAAAGCGGTCCTGATTTTTTTTTGTGTCATCATCCTACTTCCATATGACAGACAAATCCGGGAAAGCCGTTGCTCAGCAGGAGCCTTGTGACTCTTGTGTAGCAACTGCGGATACCCTCCGTCTTTTGTCGTTGTCGCTAGAGTCGGCTCAAGACGGTGAGCCGTTTTTTAAAAATTCACCTTTGATTGTACTTAATTTATTATCCCCCAGCCCTTATGCGCATTAATTTTCATCTTCCTCGTAAGTTTCTCTAACTATGTCCACGTCCAAACTGTGCTCACGACAAGTGTGCCTATTTTAGAGGCCTCGCTCGAAAGGGGGGAACAGCTAAGCGAGCATATCTGGGTTAGCGGTAAGATTGTCGATCTTGTAACTCATATATCAAGATTTGATGAATTGTTATTTCATCCTTTAGCGTTGGCTGCAGGCATTGCTGCCCATGAGGCGTTCCCGAGCACTCCGAGCGCAACCGTTCCCGACCTTGGGGATGCCAGCTCAATTACCTCTACCGACTGGCAAGAGGCGTTTGGCGTTAGCCTGCCTGTCACACGTGCTCCGTCTCCCGTAGGCGGTCATGCTTCATCTCCTGCAAGTGGTAAGGATTTCCGTTCCAACAGAGGAGTTCATCTGATGTGCCTTTCCCAGATATCTTGCATCCTGGAACCTCCAACGCCGGACCCTCCGACCCTGGACCTTCCGACGCTGAATGCTCTGATGCTGGGCCCTCTCAACCGGGGCCAAGCACGGCGAGTGCTGATCGTTGGTATGTGGTCACCGTAGGCCGCAACCCCGGCGTGTATCGTGGCTCGTATGTATTCTTCAACTGCGTCACCTAACCATCATTGATAAACCATTCATAGCCGCCACGTTACCATCAACACCACCGGCATCCCTGGCGGCTCTGCCCAGCGCTACAGTACGCAGCAGGAGGCCCTCGACGCGTACAACGAGGCCCTCGATAATGGCGAAGTTGAGCGTGTCAATGTCGTCATCGAGAGGGAGGTCCTGAGCCGCACTTCCGGTCCAAGTGCTTGTGGATGCGGAGAGTTTCCTTAGGACATTATTTTGATTACGTAGCTGGTCTACATGTTATTTTACCAACACGATTGTATCGTCCCTACTTGTGGAGTCCTGGCCCCCGTCCGTCAGACCATTGCCGTCGTCGTTTTCGTCCTCCTCCTCTGTGTCGTTTGCTGCAAACCTGACTGTGCAGTGGCCAGCGAGAAACAAGGTCCTGATCTCTAAGATCGTCACTCCCTTGACGAGCGTATCCACCAAGGTGGCCTTCTCCCTCCATAGCTGCCTGATCTTCCATGTCTCCTTTGGTAGTTTCCCCTCCATGTAATGTAGTTTTCCGAGCAGTACTCGGCCCACCCAGGCATGATGATTTAGTTCCTCGTACCACTGATCGACATGACACTGCTCAACGGCTAACGCGAACGACGTGTCCATAAACGTGTTCCACCAATTCACGCCGCCCCACCCCTTCGCCCACTCCCCAACGGCGGCCTGCAATTCGATGAGCTGCTCCATTTCGTCGTAAGTGCCGGCCTCTTCGAAGGTCTCGTCGTAGTCGACGAGGGAGGCTTCAACGGCAGCTATGTCAGCGCCAGGTGGGCCCTTATAGGCAGTACGGAGAAAGTCGTCGGGAAGACCTATGTCCGGCTCGAGGGAATTTTCTTTTTTGGTGAGCTCGGCCGCTTTCTTCAGGTTTTGGCGACGTTGACGCTCACGCTCGCGATTTTTCTCCTTAACTTCTGGGTGCCTGTGGAGCAATTAGATATATTCAAGCATATTAACCAGATAGTCGTACTTTTGATAATACCGTTGATATTTTGTTAAGCCGTCCTCGCCCTTCTTGACCTTAGTCGCCTCCCGTCGAGGAGGCATGATTACAAGTGGTTGTATGTGTGTGCAGAGTTTTGTGCGTTCCGTGTTAAGTGCGTGTTCCACCGCATGTTCGACCCATTACAACCATCTTTTGCAAATATTGCATGGCGAACCAATATGCCTACACACATGTTACATGTCCAAATTTACAACCGAGTGCCACCCAACTTACCTCTTCTTTTGCGGTTGATCCATGTGCCACCCTGATGTGATGTTCACTTGCCGAAATTATCAACAAGATTCCTCAAGATCCCCATCCCAGAGCATCCATTGCCATTTCTCATAAGAGCGCAATGATCTGGGGCCAATTTCAAGCACTGCAGCGCTCGATTCAATGGCCCCTGCAGCTGTTCTACGTGGATCGCGCTCTCGCCGTGCGTATGTAGAAGGTATGACGTAATTATTTCGGCCCGTTTGACCCGCGTTGACCAATCAGCAGACGAAGTTCCAGAGCCGAAAAACGCGGTACTCACTGCTGTCAACGCTGTACCCACTGCTGTCAACGCCGTCCCAACTCCTGTTAACGCTGGGATTCGCGACGGTCGGCCCCACGATCGTCACCCGTATGTTGAAGGTATGCCAGTACTCATCGGACTACGTGTTCGGCACTGATCGATTCGCTTAGATGTTCCTGCGCTGAGCCCGCCTCCTGCTCCTAGCGCAGCTACTACTCCCGGGCGTATCAATGTACCATTTGACATCACAAGAATCCGAACATCCCTCACTGGCTGGATCGGTCGTCATGTCACGGCCAAGTCTCGCAAGCCCTGGACACTCAGACGATTGAAGAGGCGGGGTTGTAGGATCATCGAGTGGGATGGGTGGTGCGTAACAATTTTTATTCGTTCTTAGCACGAGTTAACCTCACCACAGGAGGGTCCTTCTTGTCGTCGACAAGAAGGATCGAGTCGTCGCCATCCTTGCAGGGCAGCCAGAGCTCGCTGCACCTTCAACGACCTCGACTCCATCTACCTCCCCTCCGTCGAAGTGGTCTGACCTTATCCGGGCTGTTGAGGAGAAACTGGTGGCAGCACGGGTTAACGCCCTCACGCAAGGAGTCCTTTCACCTACGGACGACGGCCATCGCCGAGGTAATTACTATACATTAGCCTGCGGAATATCCCATGGCGGCGGCCAACCGGTCAGTTTAATTTTTGTCCGTTCGTTCCCCCATTGCTCAATGGTTCTTAACAGCAACCGTCAAACTTACAATATCGTTCGAAGGCTGAGCAAACGATCGTCGAGGACCTCCTGCAAGATCCCAACATCGCACAGGTAGCTGCGTTCCAGTCTGGTATGTGCTTTTTAATATTACTACAGTATCATCCTGACCACGTCACTACAGAATCCTTGGCTACCTATGCCCCTCGCATTTACGAGGAATTCGCAGTTACTCTTGGTTCCATCATGTACCGAAACGACAATCTGCAGCTCAACTTCGCCAGTTCCGTCTTCCCAGCTACGACTTTCAACCTTGGGCCGGAGACTGTCTCCCTCATGCACACTGATGCCCTAAACGCCGTGGGTGGAATGTGCAGTTTGACTGCTAGCGGCCCGTTCAACCCCAAGCTCGGCGGACATCTGATCCTTTTTGATTTCAATCTCGCGATCGAATTTCCACCCGGCTCAACTATTCTGATACCATCTAGCCTCGTTCGGCATGCCAACGCGGCCATTCAGCCCGGTGAAGAGCGCTACTCGATCACCCAGTATTTCGCCGGCGGGCTTATTCGTTGGGTTCGATATGGCTGTAAAACGGGCAAGTCCATCGTAGATGCAAATCCTATGACAGGGACGGCGATCGTAGCGAAGCTCAATGGTACGAGGGAGCAGCGCAAGGCTAGGATTGTGGGGCTCTTTTCGAAGTTTTCCGAGCTGGCGAGTGACCGGGCTAAGGCCTTCATGAACACCGGTCTGTAATGCGCATGGTACCAGTTCGCGTAGTATAATTATTTTGCCACCATCAGCTTCTGATTGCCTACATACAGAATGCAATTTACGGGCGGCAACGCGTGTTTCATCAAATGCGCCACACTGTCCTGCAGATGCACGATTCACCAACCCAGGCACCACCTTTGCCGAAAACTGCGTACATGTGCACGGCGACGCGTTCCCGTCGCATCTTTACTTCGACATGTGCTCGGCGAGTACATTCGCTCCCGGAAATGCGGCGACGCCTTTCCGTCGTATCTTTACAGCATCATCTTGAGTCAGCCCTGTCGCGCCTTTGTGCACTTGGATAGGTCCTAGTCCATTGTTCCAGGTATCGTTCCCTACCATCTGTTTTGTCACCCACCTCCACTTCACACCAGGCACTTTGGCTTCTTAGGCATGCTCCGTCGTCTTTCTAGCCATCGCCCGTAGATACTACTGCACTGTTTTACAATGTCTCGCCACAGGAAGAGGGCACGGACCGGGATGGTCCCCGTGTCTGCGGACGATGATTCTGCTGCCACTTCTGCACCTGTCCTTGTCACTATCCCGCATGTTCATTATCAAGCGCGTGTGGACAGCTCCAACTTCCGATCCTCTGGCACACGCTTCGAGGTTCCCACTCAGCATGCCCCACTACATCCGGTTCCAGAGCCAGCGGACGACCCTACCTTATGGAATGATATTGCCGTGCCTGATCCTTCAACATTCGCGCTTGATCCAGCCTACGACGACCAAGTCCATCCCATCACTGCAAGACGTCGCAGGGCACAGGTAAGAAAATATATCATAATGTCTCTACCATGTCTAATGTCGATCCATGTAGTATAACCCATTGAAGAGATGGCTTGTCGATCGTGACCAATTCCTCGCCGAATTCCTTCGTCTTGAGGGTCGTGGGGACCAGCGGGATGCCACATGCCGTCTACATTCAGACGAAGAGGAGGACCACCTCGCTGAGTACCGCTGCATCGACTGTGAGGTCGTCGAGCTCCTTTGCAAGGCATGCATGATTTCGCTGCATCAGCGAAATCCCCTTCATCGCATTGAGGTATGTGTTGTGATTGGACTTGTAGTGCCTCTATGCTCATTCCCTTGTTTCCTAGCATTGGACTGGAGCGTACTTCGAACGCACGACACTCAAATCCCTTGGACTGCGAGTGCAATTGGGTCACGCAGTCAACGACGTCTGCGGCAACCCTGACCATCGATTCGCCGGGGAATTCGTCGTCGTTCATGTGAACGGCATTCATGACGTCGCCGTCGACTTTTGTGACTGCGAGCAGAAGAGGCCATACGAGTTGCAACTCCTTCGTCGTCGATGGCTGCCTGCATCAGTGGATCGACCGCAAACAGCAGCAACGCTAACCTGCCTCCAGCATTTTCAGATGCTTAGCTTCGAGTCCAAGGCATCGGCATTTGAGTTCTACAATACCCTCCACCGTCTCAGTAACAACACCGGTGTGGCTCTATCTAAGGTATGCATTTACAATTCTGAGTGGCCTTGTCATATCAAACTACTTGTCAGAATCGATACCGTGAATTCATGGTCATGGTCCGCGAGTACCGGCACCTGAAGATGTTGAAACGAGCAGGGAGGGGCCATGATCCTGTGGGTGCGGCTGGCACGAAGCCGGGGGAATGTGCGGTTCTCTGCCCCGCCTGTCCTCAGCCTGGATTAAATCTCCCAGATGACTGGGAGTCGAAGCCTCCTGAACAGCGGTAAGTACTTCAATCAAGCTGCATGGTGATTTGAATTCAACGTTGACATGTCCTTAGATTTTTGTACTGTCTGTTCCTCGCAATCGATGCGAATTTTCGTCTCAAAAGGAAAAATGTTTCTTCCAATCATGTCGACCCGGGTTTAAGTCAGGGATGGTCGTACTTCGTTCCTGAGCAGGAGTACAAAGACTATCTCAGGAAATACGACAAGATCATCGTCCAGCCAGTACGATCCATTTCTTCACCGCAATATTCAGTTCTAATCATAATATCATAGAAAAGCACCTGCTCCAGTCACAACGCCGTTAATGCTGAACGAGCCACGAAGGGTTTGGCCGCAACAGGCGTTGCAGCGGTTGATTGTGCGAGACATGATGTCAAGCGCCCGCTTTCGGTGGGCGATCTCTTGAAGGGAGAACGGTACGTGATTTGGTTGTCTCTCAATGCTCGGCTGAGCCAATCCTTTCTTGTGTAGGTATGTCAGTGTCGACTATATGTTCTTCGGCTCGATACAGAGTACCCAACTCGTGTGGATCGTTGTTTCTTATGACATTGCGTGTCAATGGCATGTCAATCTCTGGGACAGGATGAACCAGTATCCTCATGAGATGCACGTTGACCACGAGGGGACGATCACCTTCCGTTTCCTCGTCCCGAAATTCCACCTCCCTGCCCACGTCCTCGCATGCCAGACTCCGTTCTCCTTCAACTTCAACCGTGACGTTGGCCGAACCGATGGTGAAGGTGTGGAACGTGGGTGGTCCCATATTAATCCGATTGCTACAAGTACACGGGAGATGGGACCTGGACATCGCCGGGACACGCTCGACGATCACTTCGGTGATTGGAATTGGAAGAAGACATATCTTATCGGTGAGTGGGAACTCTAATAAATTGACCATATATTCAAGCCTTTTGATAGGTGTATCCCTACTACGGAAGGTGCAGGAAGCGGTCCCTGAGGCCAACGAACATCAATTGTTGCACGAAGAATTCGAAGTCGGCCTGAACGACCCGGTCCATGTAGACGAATGGAGGTCCGAGCTGGCAGCATGGGAGGTCGATCACACCAAGCCCAACCCTTTCGAAAAAACGCGCGACGGTATGTTCTTTCCCCCGCAAGTGTGTATCTGCTGACATGCATTGAAAGATATTTCACAGGATGCAGTTCGTCGGATTCTTGCTGAAAAGGAGGCCGAGGAGATGAGGGTTGGTCGGGCGTTTGCACTCCACGAGGATATTTCAGCGTCACAGTTGATAACAATGGGTTTGGATCTCGAGGAGAAACAGTGAGTGGAATCATGCACCTCTCGTGATTCGTTTTCTGATGTTCCATTAGACGCCGTCTCAAAGTTGACTACACAGCCCTTGGTCAGCATGCAACCGACAAGCAGAAAACCACAGTACAGGTGCGGGCGAACATCCTCCGCAGGAAAATCGCTGCCTGGATCCAGGTTCAGCATCTGTACATCCCTGGACTATCTACTCTCCGTACCCGCGACGCGCATGCTCAGCCCCAAGGTCAAGATGAGGACGCTGCTCAGGATATCGAGCTCTACTTGCCGTCCTCGATCACCGCGTCGTCCGCCCCATGTGACCTACGGCTACGACAGATGGAGTGGGAGCTCCGCAACGCACAGGCTAGTGATGCTCTGTCTGAGCTTCGTGACTCCCTGCGGCTCCGTTCGTATCTCTATAACGACAAGGATCGCTTCCAGCGGGGTCAGCGCCAAAACACACGTTCTCGAGGAGTCATCGACAGGACACAGGTCAAGGTCAATGCCGCTGCATCCAAGTATCGTGCTGCGCGGACCGCTCTCGGGAACCTGGCCCCATGGCTGGAGAAGGTCGGTTGGGAGATGAAGTATCGTTCCCTTCAGCCCGAGGATATCAGAGGGTTGTCGGAGGCTGGTCCCGATGCGTACATGCGTGCGACTGACAGCCGTCCGTCGCAAGGCCGGACGAGGCTGTCTTGGATATGGACGAAGGTTGGGAACATGGAGACGGAGAACGTGTTATTGCGAGATGGTGAGTGGCTCATCTGCTTGACCTCTGCCCACCTAATGTTTGTTTCTACCCAAGACCTGCGCATCGAGTGGTGCAAGAGCAAGGCCCGGGCGGACCGATGGCGTGAGGAGGTTCAGTTGTTGCTGGAGGAAATGCGGCGGGTGTCCCAATTCTTTTCCACTATGGGCTCGCGCTGGGAGGAGCGCGGGCTGTCTGTTTTTTCAATCGGCCGTTACGACGATGCAGCAACGGCAGAGGGGAGGAGTGCAT
The DNA here is from genome assembly GCA_018851285.1 of Lyophyllum semitale. NCBI lineage: Eukaryota > Fungi > Basidiomycota > Agaricomycetes > Agaricales > Lyophyllaceae > Lyophyllum > Lyophyllum semitale. The sequence continues at coordinate 695 of JABCKH010008074.1, read as the reverse complement.
ATGCACAGGAGCAGGCGGCAATGTTTCGGGCGATGGGCAGTCATTTTTCCCTCCTCTGGCGGTACGTACCTGAGTATGTACGGCTTGGCTTTGGGGTGGTCATTCCTGAGGAGGTTTCTGCCGCTGATGAGGCCGCAACGGAGGAGGGTGGCCAGGGCGAGGCGCCGGCTATGGATGACTAGATGTATTATCTGTGTTTCTAGCTATATACATCATTTGCTATGCTATTCTTTTGATACGGGAAAGCCGCAGAACGATCAACGTGTCCGCTGGGTATGAAGGGTGGCATGGAGGGGCGGCATGAAGGGGCGGCACGAAGGGGCGGCACGAAGAGTGCGTGGGCGCGAAGGGTCGGGAAGCGTATCCCGACAACAGTCCCAATTGGGCAGTGAGATCATCGGCTGAAAACTCGCTTAGGAGGTTCCAAAAGGGTAAATGGGGCGCACGGGCTGGACAACGTCTTTCACGACGAGCTCGATTGGTGCACAACAAGGCAGCCATATATGGGAGTCAAGGCGGGGGCGGGGATACTGTGCCTGGGAAGTGGTGTGGTAAATCAGCGGTGTGTTTGCAAACATGGGCCGGTAGTCACAGGAGATGTTTGCAAACAGGCGCCGGTGACTTACCGTACTCATCGCAAACAACTTGTGCGGTACTACCGTACTTGTTTGCAAACACTCTGCCACACCAGGTGA
>JABCKH010008073.1:0-14912 GCA_018851285.1 Lyophyllum semitale | reverse complement strand
GATGATAATAAGGTTGAACGAGTGAATATTGTCTATAGAAGACTAAACGAGTAAATAGTCCTTGGCTGTAACTTATAAAGTACGAATTGTCCAATAGTTTCTACGCAACGCGTGATCCGAACTTGCGCAGTAGAGGTAGAAAGACCTCTAAGTAATTCAGCCTGAGGAGGTCCACACTTGGTTGTTGTTGTTGTTGGTGCACTGCCAAGTCTGGACCTGGTTTCCGTTGGCATGGACGCCGTTGGGGAGATCAAGGCATAGGCCTGCAGGTGAAGACGACGTCAGCCAACGAAAACTTAGGATCATCGGAAACTACAACTTACCTTGGTCCTGGAGGGCAATCCTGTTGTCGGCTGTGTAGTACCACTTCTGAGCAGCAAGGCCAGCGTAGCACGTCCAGATCTTCATTCCGACCCCATTTCCAGGGGCTAAAATTGGAAATCAGCCTTATATGACTGGAGGAAAAAAAGGGGTAATTCTCGAAACTCACTGGATCCTGCATCCAAACAGAACGTCGTGCCGTGAACGTTAACTGTGGTGTTGGCGGCAGAAAGTGACCACTGCTGGGAAGACCCTGCTACACTGGGGTTGCAGTCGGCGCTGTTCGTCGCATGTAAGCTGTCGATAACAGGTGGAAGGCCTTGATGACTTACATTTCAACAGGTGTTCCGTTGGCGTAGACTGCACCGCGGACGCTAAGACACTTCTGGGCGTCACCGTTTGGGTGAAGGAAGACGTAACGATCGCCGGGTGCACCAGCTGCGTTCGCGAGGAGGGCAGGGACAGAGAGCAGGAGCAGGAGGGAGGAGAACATAATGCTGAACTGATGGGTGGATAACTCAAGAGTCAAGGCCACCACCCTATTTATTCTCTAGTTATGACGGTGATGTCAGCCCGTCGTGCAAAGCAATAAGCAGTACAGGTACAGAGATCTCCAAGCGAACTGAGATGCATGGAACGCGGGGGAAGATCTCCGTTGTTTCTGGATGAAATGAAATAGTTATCCGTAGAAAGCGGCGATCTGCGGCGATGTTATTGAAAGAGCCAGCCGCGTGTTCTTTTGGTATCCAGGGAGAAGTTGCCACCAGTCCTTAGTTTGAAAAAGACGACGTTGAGATGCCGATGGTCTCTGAACTAAACAAGAATGGCTGAATCAGCACATGCCGTAAGGTCGTCAAGAAATTTGTAACGCCGGTGGACAGCTCTGTTACCTGTAGAGGGATGCAATGGCCGCAGATGTGTAATATATGCCATATGGAATGGAAAATTGACCGATGAATACTATTCACCGCGTCCACTGATCGGACGATAATAATAGAATTACAGTTCCTGCCGGCACATTCAGGCCGCGTCCAAGGAGTCCATGTTTACCATCCACGCCTCTCAAAGTCTGCGAGCGTATCCCGCGTCGTTTCCTCCTTAGAGTGGTACTTCAAGCCCAGAATCTTCTCCGCCTTCGAAGTATCGTACTGGTCTGAAGGCTTCGCAGTGCGCCCTGCTCCAGGATACCCTTTGGGAAGGGGGGTATGCGATGGGATTGGGGACGGAGAAAGCGAGTTCGCAGCATCGACTATAGTAGATATGGTCAGGTCAATCCACGAAAGCATCCGAGTGCAACTTACTCCAATCTTGCCAGGCGAAGGACCCTGGGGCTGCGGTCAGTATGTGAGGAAGGGGAGAGTGGAGATGAGACTTGCCTGGGCAGATGAGGATCCGCCCGCCGCCCGCCGCCTCCTTCTCTAAGGCCAGGACATGCGCCTCCGCAACGTCACGAACATCGATCCAACCACTCCCAGTGACCAGAAACTCTTGGGGGTGGCCCTCGACAAGGACTACGTCGCGCCAGAGGCGAGCAGAGGTGTTGAGTTCGTCGACACTCTTTATATTGTGGATGACTGGCTAAAAGGATTATCGGTATTAAATCACGATGTACGCGCAAAAGCTGTATTTCGACCTACCCCGAAGATCTACAAATCGAGGCTCAGCAAGTAGTGTAACGTCATGGAAATATGTCCTTACATATGGCGGATTGAGGCATGAGAGATCCCACTTGACGTCAGATTTACTCTTCTCATAGAATTCCCATGCGGCTAGGTTGTACTTTTGGTTAGCAGTGCGAAAGTAGTCTTGTAAGAGCTCACCTTTCTCCGCAAGAGTCTTGGACGCGCAATACTTAGTCATGCCTGACGCCTTGTCGCCTTGCTCCTTGACCTCCCGGATAGCAAGCTCGTTCCAGTCATCCTCCGTGTAGACCTTAGTTTTTCCGAGTTCGAATACGGAGACGGTGGACGAGAGTACAACAATGCGTTTGACGCCTGCTCTGAAAACGACCCAAATTGAGAAGTGGTACACGCGAGAAATGCCTTGAACTTACCCAGACTTGGCCGCGCTCTTCAGGATGCTAACCGTTCCGTTAACGGCAGGCTCAATTAATTCTGGTATAGTTTTAGCTAGGTGACGCCTCATATACTTCACGTACCTTCAACCGATGCAGCATTCAGGTAAAACGGAGATGCAGTGTGTGCAATTCCATCGACGCCTTTGACGGCTTCGTCGAATGCTCCCTCCTGATTACATAGATTAAATTTCGCACAAGACACGGAGAAGGAACAAGCCTGCCTTGTTGATATCCTCTACAACGACGATTTCAAACTTGGCGCCATATGACTTGAACGCCTCTTGTAAGAACTTTCCTTTCTCTGCTGATCGCACAGACCCGCGCACGGCGTAACCTTTATCGAGGAACCTGCGTACAACCCAAGTCGCGACGAAGCCATTGGCACCAGTCACGAGCACTTTGTCGCCAGCAGAGATGGTAGGCATAATGTGCGATGGTTGATGGAAATTACGGTGTGATAAGAAAACAGAAATTGCCCTGTAGAAAATCGTGCATGAGTAGAAACAGACGCGTGTAGTAACGAGGTCGGCGAGTCTGCTCACCTTCAGAGTCTAAGATAGAAGTGTAGATAACTGCTTGAATATATTTGGAATATATAGTCGGTAAATAGAGTTCCTGTAAAGAGTGGTAAATACCGGGCGGAATGATAGACGCCTCCTAAACATGGTGAGTGTGTCTGTGGTGTCTAAGACATTGGTAAGAAACAAGGAAGAGATGACGCAAAATCTCAGACGCCCGGGCAAAAATCTGACGCCCGAGCTGACAGACACGATCACATGACCAAAACTTAAACTTCCCGATGTTTTTTCCACTGTCAGCGTCCGAAGTACGTTTTATGAGCGTTGACAACAGGCATACAGGTGTCCACCGAAACGATAATCACATTATATCCCCAAAACCTTGATCTTTCAGACCACCGTTCAGCTTACCATTTACGCCTCTCAAAGTCTGCGAGGGTATCCCGCGCCGTCTCCTCCTTGGAGTGGTACTTCAAACCCAGAATCTTCTCCGCCTTCGAAGTATCGTACTGGTCTGAAGGCGTCGCAGCGCGCCCTGCTCCAGGATACCCTTTGGGAAGCGGGGTATGCGACGGGATTGGGGACGGAGAAAGTGAGTTCGCAGCATCGACTATAGTAGAAGCAAAAATATTAGTCAGATCGATCCGTGAAAGCATCTGAGTGTAACTTACGCCAATCTTGCCAGATGAAGGATCCTGGGGCTACGGTCAGTGTGTGGGGAAGGGGAGAACGGAGATGATACTTGCCTGGGGAGATGAGGATGCGCTCGCCGCCCGCCGCCTCCTTCTCTAAGGCCAGGACATGCGCCTCCGCAACGTCATGAACGTCAATCCAGCTACCGCCTTGAGTCACCAGAAGCTCTTTGGGCTGACCATCGAGAAGGACTATGTCGTGCCAGCGGCGAGTAGAGGTGTTGAGTTCGTCGACACTCTGAATGTTGTGGATGACTGGCTAAAAAGATTATCGGTATTCAATCACGATATATGCGCGAAAGCTGTATTTCGACGTACCCCGAAGACCTACAAATCGAGGCTCAGCAAGTAGTGCAACATCATGGAAAAATGTACTTACAAATGGCGGATTGAGACACGAGAGATCCCACTTGACGTTAGATTTGCTCTTCTCATAGAATTCCCATGCGGCTTGAGTTGTATTTTTGGTTAACAGTGTGAAAGTAGTCTTGTAAGAGCTCACCTTTCTCCGCGAGAGTTTTGGACGCGCAATACTTAGCGGAGCCCGAAGCCTTGTCGCCTTGCTCCTTGACCTCCCGGATAGCGAGCTCGTTCCAGTCATCCTCCGTGTAGACCTTGTCTTTTCCGAGTTCGAGAACGGCGGTGGAGGACGAGGTTACAACAATGCGTTTGATACCTTTTCTGAAAACAACGCAAATTGAGAAGCGGCACACGCGGAAAATGCCTTTTACACACCCATGCTTGGCCGCGCTCTTCAGGATGCTGACCGTTCCGTTCACGGCAGGCCCAATTAATTCTGGATGAAATGGTTTTAGCAAGGTGACTGCATGCCCCTTGACATATAATTCAAGTCCACGTACCATCAACCGATGCAGCATTCAGGTAAAACGGAGACGCAGTGTGTGCAATTCCATCGACGCCTTTGACGGCTTCATCAAATACTCCCTCCTGAATAGATGTACGCGCGTTCAAGCTCAAAGTAGAAATGGAGAGAGAACAATCTTACCTTGGTGATATCCTCCACAACGACGATCTCAAACTTATCACCGTATGTCTTGAACAACTCTTGAAGAAAGATCCCTTTATTCGCTGATCGCACAGACCCGCGCACCGCGTAGCCTTTCTCGAGAAACCTGCGCACAACCCAAGTCGCGACGAAGCCATTGGCACCAGTCACGAGCACTTTGTCGCCAGCAGAGATGGTAGGCATGATGTTTGATGGTTGAAACTTGAGGGAGGATAGGGAGTGATAAGATAACAAAAGTTTCCCTGTACAACATCACGAACGAGTAAACACAGACACGGGTAAGTAAAGAGAAAAAATGGTCTGTTCACCTCAGAGTCTGGCGCAGAGTGTATAGATAACTGGGGGTGCCGTTTTCAGTATACTATAGCTTGAATATATAGTCGGCAAATAAAGTTCCTGTAAAGACTGGTAAATACCGGGCGGCAGGATTGCGTAGCACTGAGCCCGGCATAGAGGCGTAAATAATAGGCGCGTTCTAAACATGGTCAGTGGTGTGTAAGAAAAAGGATGAGATGATCTTGCGAGACGCGGTTCTTTGGACGGACGCGATCACATGACCATACTGGGTGATCATTTCCGGTTCGGAAACCGAAAACTGCCGGTCATTTTTTTCCAACGTCCAAACATTCCTCATAACGTTAAGTACGTCTTGTATGAGCATTGATGACATGCATACAGGTGTCCACCGAAACGATAATCACATTAGGTTTACTCAGCCTTGATCTTTGCGTGGCTTCTTCACGGCCGAGGCAATTCCGTCAGGTTTACTTGAGGTTTACCATCCACACCTCTCGAAGTCCGCCAGGATATCCCGCGTCGTCTCCTCTATAGAGCGGTACTTCAAGCCTAGGATCCTTTCCGCCTTGGAGGCATCATACCGCTTCGAAGGCTTCTCAGTGCGCCCTGCTACAGGACCTCCTTTACGGAATGAGGTATGCGACAAAGTCGGCGGCGGAGAAAGCGAGTTGGCAGCATCGACTATGGATGCGTATGAGATATAATCAGGCTGACCGATGAAGACGACAGAGCACCACTTACACCAATCCTGCCAGACAAAGGATCCTGGGAATGTCGTTAGTGCGTTAGGAAGGAGAGAGTAGAGACGGAACTCGCCTGCGGAGATAATGATGCGCTCGCCGCTCGCCGCCTCCTTCTCCAAGGTCAGCACATGTGCCTCGGCGACGTCACGAACGTCAATCCAGCTGCCTTGAGTCGCAAGTAGGATCCCTTCGGGCTTGCCGCCGACAAGGACTGTGTCGTACCATTGCCGAGCAGAAGCGTTGAGGTCGTCGACGCTCTTAACGCTGTGGATGGCGGGCTAGAATATTACATCATATTGAGGCAGCATGCGTGGGCGAGATCAGTAGGTTGGCCTACCCCGTAAACCTACAAGTCAAGGCTTAGCAAAAATTTGAAACTCACGAACGAATGTACTTACATATGGCGGATTGAGAACCGAGAGATCCCACTTGATGTTAGGTTTATTCTTCTCGTAAAACTCCCATGCAGCTGAGCATGTATATGTTACCGTGTGTAGTACTTGTATAGTCTTGTAATAACTCACCTTTCTCGGCGAGAGTCTTGGACGCGCGGTACTTGGCGACGCCGGAAGCCTTGTCACCTTGCTCCTTGATCTCCGTAATAGCGGGCTCGTTCCAATCTTCCTCCGTGAAGACCTTATCCTTGCTGGAATCCATAACGGCGGCGGTGGACGACGTCACCACGATGCCTTTGACGCCTTGTCTACAAACGAGAACTGAGTGGGGGAAAGGGCGGAGAATATGTTACACACACCCACCCATGCTTGACTGCGCTCTTAAGGACGCTGACCGTTCCGTTCACGGCAGGCCCAATAATTTCTGAATGAGATCATGGTGTTAGTTTGGTGACTGCAGTACCTTAGTAATGATAATATACTTCCACGTACCATCAGCCGATGCAGCAAACAAAACAGGTGAAGCGGTGTGTGCAATTCCATCCACGCCCTTGACGGCTTCGTCGAATGCTCCCTCCTGAAGAAGTAGATTTAATATGGCACAAGTGGACATCGAATAACCTTACCTTGGTGATTTCCTCCACAATGACGATCTCAAACTTGTTGCCATATGACTTGAACGCCTCTTGGAGGAACTTTCCTTTGTCTGCTGATCGCACAGACCCGCGAACTGCATAGCCTTTCTCGAGGAGCCTGCGCACAACCCAGATAGCAATAAAGCCATTAGCACCAGTCACAAGCACTTTATCTCCAGCAGAGATGGTAGGCATGGTGTTGCAAATCCTCCAGTGAACTTGAATCGGCCAAGGTATAGAGAGTCAGTCGAGGTGGAAATGGACGGTCCGTTTCAAACGTATCTCGATAATCCAGCCCGGATGGATCGGACGACAGATCGTCAGCACACCTTGTCAGCCGCGCTTCAGACCTCTTCAAGGCTCTTCAAGGGCTGGTCAGTAGTCAGCAGTAGTCTCATACTCAGAGCACGCTTGCACTAAGGTTGATCGTAGATGATGCAGTGATCAGATCATCAAAAAGACTAACAACGAGTCTTTTGCCAAACAACTATAGCGGACATCGTTTTTGTTGCCTGGCTAGCGCTAGACGAGTTCAACTCGAATTTTTTTCGTTACGTAGGAAAGAATGTTCTTTAGCATCGTCATCTATCACATTGCCTACTCGAAATAAAGGTGTGTAGCTTCCGAAGGGGCGTAAGACATTGACATTGCCCTAGTCAAACCCCGACCTTGATACTATAAGCCGCTCACATGTCAAATCGTGAGAGGTGCATAACCCACCTTGCATAGCTGATCAAGGCGACGTCTAATTTCGTCCGATTTACCATCCACGCCGTTCGAAATCTGCCAGGATATCCCGCGTCGTCTCCTCCATAGAGCGGTACTTCATGCCAAGGATCCTCTCCGCCTTGGAGGTATCATAGAGCTCCGAAGGCTTCGCAGTGCGCCCTGCTGCAGGATCTCCTTTGCGGGGCATATGCGACAAAATCGGAGGCGGAGAAAGCGAGTTGGCAACATCGACTATGGAAACATACGCAGTTGTAATCAAGCTGACCGATGAAAGCATCCGAGCACTACTCACACCAATCTTGCCAGACATAGGATCCTGCAACTGTCGTCAGTGCGTGAGGAAGGAGAGTGTGGACATGGGACTCGCCTGCGGAGGTAATGATGCGCTCGCCGCCCGCCGCCTCCTTCTCCAACGCCAGCACATGTGCCTCGGCGAGGTCTCGAACGTCAATCCAGCCGGCTTGAGTTGCTAATACCATCTCTTCGGGCTGGCTGCCGACAAGGACTATGTCGTACCATAATCCAGAAGAACCGTTGAGATCAACAACGTTCTCAACGTTTTGGATGACGGGCTAGAAGAATAGGTCTTTATTGAGGCAGCGGAGATAAGCAGGTTGGCCTACCCCGTAAACCTACAAGTCGAGGCTCGGCAAGAATTCGAAACGTAGAACAAATGTACTTACATATGGCGGATTGAGAACCGAGAGATCCCACTTGATGTTAGATTTATTCTTCTCGTAGAACTGCCATGCAGCTGAGCAGTACATATGTTACCGGTTAGTAGTGCTTGTATAGTCTCGTAATAACTCACCTTTCTCGGCGAGAGTCTTGGACGCGCAGTACTTGGTGACGCCGGAAGCCTTGTCGCCTTGCTCTTTAACCTCCCTAATAGCAGGCTCGTTCCAATCTTTCTCTGTGAAGACCTTGTCGTTGCCTGATTCCATAACGGCAGCGCTGGACGACGTCACTACGATGCGTTTGACGCCTTGTCTAGAAACTAGAAAACTGAGTAGGGAGAAATGCAGACAATGTGTTAACACAGACCTATGTTTGGCTGCGCTCTTCAGGACACAGACCGTTCCGTCCACGGCAGGCCCGATAATCTCTGAACCAGATCATATTGTTAGTTATGTGACTGCCACAGCCTTGGTGTACTTCCACGTACCATCAACCGATGCAGCAGTCAGATAGACAGGTGAAGCGGTGTGTGCAATTCCATCCACGCCCTTGACGGCTTCGTCGAATGCTCCCTCCTGATTAAATAGATTTAATATGGCACAAATGGACATCGAACAACCTTACCTTGGTGATATCCTCCACAACGACGATCTCAAACCTGTCGCCATATGACTTGAACGCCTCTTGGAGGAACTTTCCTTTGTCTGGTGATCGCACAGATCCGCGAACTGTATAGCCTTTCTCGAGGAGCCTGCGCATAACCCAGATTGCGATGAAGCCGTTGGCACCAGTTACCAACACTTTATCTCCAGCAGAAATGGTAGGCATGATGTTCAATAGTTGGTAGAACGAAGTGATGGGCAAGTGACGGATACTGATAGATACTGTGTTGGTTGAAGAGGGGGGGCCAGAGTAGCGAATCAGTCAAGGTGGAGGTGGACGGTCCATATTTAAAACCCATCTCGATAAATCCGCTCCGAGTGCTTGTCGGCTGTAATTTCACTGTTAGGTATTTGTCGCGATTAACCCGCAGCAGTCCCGAAAAGGAAACGAGCGGGGCCCGTACCACGCTAAGTATAGAAGACGGGACGCTCGGAGGTCCGGACGCAACCTAATCTTGGTACTATTCTTGGTACACTATTCCTTCAGCTTTTGTACAGATTTTTGACGACGCAACCTGAGTCGGAACTTGTAGGCATGCTTTGGGGTGCTACTTATCATGATGCGCTGATGTTGTTCCGACTTGCAAGCTGATCCAACGACGTCCAATCCCGTCCGATTTACCATCCGCGCCTTTCGAAGTCTGCGAGGATATCTCGAGTCGTCTTCTCCATAGACCGGTACTTCAAGCCAAGAATCCTCTGCGCCTTGGAGGTATCATACCGCGACGAATACTTCGCAGTCTGCCCCACCCCAGGATTACCTTTGGGGAGCGATGCACGCGATGGAATCGGAGAAGGAGAAAGCGAGTTGGCAGCATCAACTATCGAAGCATACGTGAGTTATAATTAAGCTGACCGATGAAAACCGCTTACACCAATCCTGCCAGATGTAGGACCCTGAGACTGACGTCAGTGCGTTAGCAACGAGAGAGCGGAAATGGGACTTGCCTGCGCAGACGAGGATGCGCTCGCCGCCCGCCGCCTCCTTCTCCAACGCCAGCACATGTGCCTCGGCGACGTCACGAATGTTGATCCAGCCGCCTTGAGTCACGAGTAACATCTCTTCGGGCTGGCCGCCGACAAGGACTATGTCGTACCATAGGCGAGTAGAAGCGTTGAGATCAGAGGCGCTCTTAACGTTATGGATGACGGGCTATGAAGAATAAGTCATTAGCATACGTGGGCGAGATAAGCAGGTTGGCATACCCCGTAAACCTACAAGTCGGGGCTCAGCAATATTTCGAAACTTACGAACAAATATACGTACATATGGCGGATTGAGAACCGAGAGATCCCACTTGATGTTAGATTTATTCTTCTCGTAAAATTCCCATGCAGCTGAGCAGTACATATGTCGATCTGTAGTGCTTGCATAGTCTTTTAATAACTCACCTTTCTCCGCAAGAGTCTTGGACGTGCGGTACTTGGCAGTGGTGGAAGCCTTGTCACCTTGCTCCTCGACCTCCCTGGGACCAGACTCGTTCCAATCTTCCTCCGAGAAGACCTGGTCTTTTCCGTCTTCGTCAACGGCGGCGGTAGAGGACGTCACCACGATGCGTTTGACGCCTTGTCTAGAAACGAGGAGAACTCAGTAGGGGAAACGGCAGACAATGTGCTACACACACCCGTGCTTGGCTGCGCTCTTCAGGACGCTAACCGTCCCATTCACGGCAGGCCCAACGATTTCTAAATGTCATCATCATCTTGTGAGTTAGGTGCAGAACTTTAATATACCTTGACGTACGATCAACAAATGCAGCATGCAGGACTGGGGAAGCAGTGTGTACGATTCCATCCACGCCTTTGACGGCTTCGTCGAACGCTCCCTCGCGATTGAGTAGATTTAATATGGCACAAATGGACATCAAACAACCCTACCTTTTTGAAATCCTCCACAACGACGATCTCAAACTTGTCGCCATATGACTTGAACGACTCTTGGAGGAACTTTCCTTTGTCTGCTGATCGCACAGACCCGCGAACTGCATAGCCTTTCTCGAGGAGCCTGCGCACAACCCAAATTGCGATGAAGCCATTGGCACCGGTTACGAGTACTTTATCCCCAGTAGATATGGTAGGCATGATTTTCACTGGTTAGTAGAATGAGGTGAAGCTGCCACTGAGGTTGAGGTATTATCATAATATAGATAAAGACGACAGGAGTCAACTAAAATAGTCATTGTGCTGTGTGGCGGCAAGAGTTAGTAATGCATATAAATATAAACTGCGGCGGGTACCTACCCAAGTCTTACTGCGGGTCATCTATCTACATATCTATTCAAAGTTAGCTGCGAGCGATGAGCGGGCTAGATAGATGGTGATCTTGACAAATATCAGACGTGGCGGCTGTGCTTTCACGTTCGCCACCTGGGATTCGAACTACATAACCATACGTATCTACATCTTAGATACAGGTTATCTGCACAGTGACCGAGAATCAAGAAAACCTACCTATTTCCTTGTTTCTTGCGTAGCTGATCCAGGCCGTCCATGTTCACCGTCCACGCCTCTCGAAGTCCGAGAGGGTCTCCTCCATAGAGTGGTACTTCAAGTCTAGGATCTTCTCCGCCTTGGAGGCATCATGCCGCTCCGAAGGCTTCGCAGTGCGCCCTGCACCAGGATCTCCTTTATGCGACATCGAAATCGCAGTCGCAACATCGGCTATGCAAGCATAAGGAGTGCTAAGTCAGGCTCAAGGATAAAAGCATCTGAGCGCCACCTACATCAATACTGCCAGACGTAAGATCCTAAGACTGCCGTCAGTCCTTGAGGAAGAAGTGAGTAGAGATGACTTGCCAGCGGAGACGATGATCCCCAACAGGACACGTGCCTCGGTGACGTCACGAATATTTAGTTGCGAGTCTTCGGGCCGGCCGCCGACCGCGTCGGACCAGAAGCGTTTTGTCGACGCTCTTAACGTTGTGGATGACGGGCTGGAAGGATATGTAGTATCGAGGCAGCATGCGTGGGAGAGATAAGCGGACGTTAGCCTATCCCGTAAACCTACAAGTTACAGACTCAGCAAGGATTGAAACTTATGAACGAACGTACTTACAAATGGCGGATTAAGGACCGAGAGATCTCACTTGACGTTAGATTTATTCTTCTCGTGAGACTCCTATGCAGCTAATCGTGCATGAGGCAGGAGCCGAGAATAAGATCATAATAGAGACGTACAGCAGCCTCGGCACCGAGAAACTCCTATGTCGGTCTTGCCTCAGCGTATAAATCTTGATCGAAGTATGTCTCTGCAAAAAGAGTACATAGTCCAAAACGTCTTCGGAAAGTACTGCGTTTGCGTGCAGCTGAGCAATGATCAGCTAGAGATGAAAGCTAAAGGAGACGTGCAGCCCTCTCCTCCTTAACATCAGCCAGTTTCATCCGAGCGACCGCCAGCCGATGTCGAGCATTGATATTCAACGGGTACCTTCCCGACTCCATGTCCCCATCTTCCCCCACCCCTAGCCGCGGCGCCGTCTCAGGCAAGTCATACTCCCGGTCGTCCTCACACGCATCCCAGTACGTCTGGTCCCTATGTCCCTGCAGCCACCTGCATCCCTTCCTGAGGACATCAATCGCGCGCTCATGCTCCCCAAGCTTGTTGAACAAATCGGCCAGCACAAGAACCTCCATCAGCTTGAATCCGCCGCCCGGAATCTCAGTGTTGGATGAGACGTCCATGCCCCGGCAGTAGTGCGTGAAGACTTGCTGGAAGAGGTTGGCGCAGGTTGAGAGCTCCGAGAGCTCGATGACGATCGTGCGGAGTTCTGCGAGCACAGTCAGGCCGTGTGGAAAGCGTTTAAGGATCCTTGCGCGCCGTGTTCAAATCCCCCGTCTGTTTCGCGAGAGAGGCACGGTCCCAGAGCGCGTTGATGTTGCTGGAGTGGAGGCTGTTCACCCTGCGGTAGCAGCAGAGGGTTTGCTGGTGGAACCCGAGTTCTCTGAATTGGTGTACCGGGCGATCCCATTCCTCTGCATCGTGCCGCAGATGGACCGCCATAATCCTAAGCTGCAGCGCCTTCTATTGCTGGGTCATGTTTGCATAGCATTGTACCAAAACCGACAAGGCGGACGCCGCGCGGGGTTCAATACGGATGGCCTCCTGCATGATGCGGGACTCGGGGAGATTGCTGTCCACATATGCCTGGCCGATCAGAGAGCGGACTTGCTGCGACAGAATCGGGCGTGCTTGTCGGCCTTTCTGTGAATATGGTAAGATGGATTGCCATTTGATATGCTCGTTACTCACCCTCGCGGCATCCTTCTCCTCGATGATGAAATCCTAGTCTTTGATCAGTCCAGTGCTAGTGGATAGATCGTCCCTCGAACGGATAATTTCTACGAGACGGTTAGCGCGCTCGTAGAGAAATACGCCCACGTCCCCTCGGCATTCTCCGAAAGTCACGTGTTGCCAAGAAACTGCTGCAGTGCTGAGTGGGTGAATAGCGTTCAAGTACTCAACTGCTACTACTAGTACCTGACCTAGCCGTCGAAGTCGTGCATGGAATTGCACACACCGTATCCCCATCGGTAGATGGTACGTGAAGCATATAAGGCCTCTGCTGCGCTGAATCAAAACGCGGTGTAGCGGCAACGGAGGCCTGCCACATCAGGCGGACCCCAATTCTATTGGCGAAGGAGCGTAGGCTACATAGGTAAATAGATAGCGACGAACGAAATGATATGTAAAGTATATGAGCGAGTGGTGGGAGGGTGGCATCGGCGAAAACGATAGATACATAGATAGATTGAAAGCATCGCCAGTGAACGACTTGGTGAATGAGCGGAGCTCGGAAGATGGTGGCGGTGAAGGAGCGGAGCTCAGTTTGGCGGCATTTCGGCGTGGCCAAAATGGATACGGGAGTTGTTTTGATTAGTAAGTAGGCGCAGAGGCCTACGAAAAGGGTCCTTACCCCTGGAACCCGTTTTTACGACGAACCTTGCAGTCACCCATGTCATTCAGATTGATCAGTGGACCTGCCCAGTGCCGGAACGGAACAGCCAGCGTTTTGAAGAGCGCGGCCAAGCATCGATGTGAGTACTAATAACACCTTTTCCGCCTCTGCTCCAGAGCGTTAACCGGATTGTGCTGACCTCATCACCGTCCTTATCGAAGCCGAAAAGAGCAAGATCTTCACAAAGGAAGACTGAAACGAACTTGCTATCAGGGAAGTTATGGAACAAGGGCCGGGGCCTACAAGGCGACAAGGCTTCGTGTCTCGATTTCGCGTCCAAGACTCGCGGAGAAATGTGAGCTCTTACAAGACTCAGACTAGGTACGCACTGCTAACTGAAAGACGACTTAGCGGCATGGGAAGACTAAATCTAACATCAGTGGGATCTCTCGGTTGTCGACCCGGCTCCGAGTAAGGCGATTTGAACATGGCTAAGTATTACCGTATATATGAGGCTGGAATATTTTCGTGTAGCGTCCTCTTGCGGCTTGCCGTGTCACTTCATTTTCTGTTTCCTACCAACCATTAAAGATATGCCTACCATCTCTGCTGGCGACAAAGTGCTCGTAACTGGTGCCAATGGCTTCATTGCGACGTGGGTTGCGCGCAGGCTTCTTGAGAAAGGCTATGCAGTTCGCGGGTCTGTGCGATCTGCAGACAAAGGGAAATTCCTTCAGGAGTTGTTCAAGTCATATGGCGACAAGTTTGAGATCGTCGTTGTGAAGGATCTCACGAGGGTAAGGTTCTTCCTTCTCCGCGTCGAAATTAAATCCACTTAAATCAGGAGGACTCATTCGACGAAGCCGTCAAAGGTGTGGAAGGAATCGTACACACCGCTTCACCTGTCTATCTGACTGCTACATCGGTTGATGGTACGTGGAAGTATATTATTATTCAGGCCCTGCAGCCACCTAACTAACAATACTATCTCGTTCAGAAATGATTGGGCCTGCGGTGAATGGAACGGTCAGCGTCCTGAAGAGCGCAGCTAAGCATGGGTGTGTGTAACACAGCGTCCGCCTTTTCCCCCACTCAGTTCTCCTCGTTTCTAGACAAGGCGTCAAAGCCGTCGTGATAACGTCGTCCACCGGAGCCGTTTTTGAATTCGGCAACGACAAGGTCTTCACGGAGGAAGATTGGAACGAGCTTGCTGTCAGGCAGGTCAACGAGCAAGGCGACAATG
>JABCKH010008072.1:0-14952 GCA_018851285.1 Lyophyllum semitale | reverse complement strand
CTTCTTCCAACGATCCTCTCGAAATTCACCTTTGTCGGGGAAGGTGAAATCGTCAAGTTCCTTCGTAATATCTTTGACTCTCTTTTCGAGATCCTGGTA
This sequence comes from Lyophyllum semitale, assembly GCA_018851285.1. Taxonomy (NCBI): domain Eukaryota; kingdom Fungi; phylum Basidiomycota; class Agaricomycetes; order Agaricales; family Lyophyllaceae; genus Lyophyllum; species Lyophyllum semitale. The sequence goes on along the minus strand of JABCKH010008072.1, from coordinate 14,853 downwards.
TCCCAGAGCAACCAAGCTGGCGAGATGGACCACCTGGTTTTCAACGCCCTTGTGACCGTACTCGGCATTGTTCAAGATCGGCGCTTCAGTAATTTTCAGCCCGTCCTGGACGTCTATATCGAGAAGCATTTCAGTTGTGCCGCAGCGTCGTCCCATATGATTCATTCCATGAATCGGCTCCTTCTTAACCCGACTTCGACGGAAACGGCATCCCCTCTTCGCGCTGCACTGAAGGTCTGGCATTACATCTTCAAATTCATTGCCCGATCGCGGGAACTGCAGAGGGTGAGGGAGGTTGGGATGGGTGGCGGCGCAACTGCAGAACATCTTGAGACCACGTTTAAGCGGGAATTGCGATCACATCTCTCCGAAATCACTCGTATGATGTCGACGTCATCCCCACCATCCATCATTGGAACACAGACAATTGCCTTGCAGAATTTCACTTCTATCCTGCCAGAGCTAGCACAGATATTTTCCACAGTCGAACTCGTCTCCATAGCCACCACTTTTGCCAACGCCGTGACAGTGGGCAAAGGAAAAATCCTGATCTGGAAACTTATAATGTACCTCCAGATTGTGAAGGGTTTCTTGTTCGACAACCCTCAATCCCGACCTCTCTTGGTCGAGGCAGTCGTCATCTGGATTAAGCCTCATTTTGGTCGCTATGACGAGTATGTTCATACTCAGTCCAACGATAATGAAGCCGCTCGAGATGCCGCTCGAGTGAGCTGGTTGGAAAGCATTCGGCTATGCGTTACAATTGTCGCTGTAATGTTGGACAAGCTACAGGAGAACCTAGTAAATCCTGGCATTGTTGCTGATCGCCTGGCATTGCGGACCGAGCAGGATAACGTGGAGTACCTTCTGTCCCTCTTACCTAGGTATGTTGCCTGAATGTTGACGTACTTTTTTTGAGAATAACCATTTTGTAGACTGTTGGACTCGTATCGGGAGTTTCAGAATCCTGCGTCGCGCAAAGCCATCGAGAGATCTCCGACAACACTGAAGGCTCCCATCCCCGTGACCTTCCCAGAATCCTATCCTTTCTCCTTACTTGCCTACCTGCCCGATGCTCCCCGTGGACCCAACAATACACCTCTACCAGGCGAAGGCGTCGTACTGTTCAACCCGGGGTTAGGAGAAACTGCGATCGTTTTCCTCGTCCTCATCCTTTCCTCGCCAACGAAGCATATTCTAGACTTCCTCGAAAACAGTCTGGAAATTGAGGGCCGGGACAGATTTGTTTCCCTTTTGTCCCATTTTTTCAACGTGGCCGCTTCGATATTGGAAAACGACGCGTTCCCAAAAGCGTGGCTCAATGTCAATATCCTTGCTCACAAGGTGTTGATCAAGATGATGGATCCTATCGCCACGATGATGGAAAAGGAATTCATTCCCCCACAGGAATCCGAATCTCAGTTCGACGCAAACCTGTGGAGAGAGTGTTTGTACATGTTATTGAAGCTTTTATCATCAGACCAACTTGTGATCGAAGAGTTCAGCCCACAGGTGAAAAAGCTTGTTTTTTGAATCTATGGTATTAAATTAATCGTAATACAGAAACGTCGGGCGGTTTGGCGGCTCGCAGGAGACATCCGAGGAGAGGGTGCCTCGATACTCTTAACTCTCTGGCAAGCACTAGGTTGGGCTGAGCATGTTTCAAGCAACGGTGAACCCGCGATACGATATGGGGTAAGCAAGCAACATAATGGTGATGTCACTATACTGATTCGAATATAGGGCTATCAAGCTTACCTTCACTCGCTCGTCGGACACGTTGTTAACTTGTGTCTGAGCCATCACGACCAACTGCGAAATAACGCAGTCCAGATCCTCTATAGTATGATCGTTTCCGAATATCACCAATCGGAGCACTTTGACGAGATCGAAAACGAACTCGTCACACGATTGGACTCTCTATTCATGTCGGACAGCAAGGGCGACGATATTTCGCGTGCCTTTTTCATTGGCCAGCTCCGTCACCTTTTCGAGACCTCCGACGTCGATGAACAGCTTCGGGAACGGGTATCTAACTTCCTCGACTCTGTTGATCTCTTCCTTGAACTCTTGCTGAGTGTGCGTGATCTGCCTGAAGGTGAAGAATTCGCCGATGATCGAGTTATCGCTACGGTATACTTTTCTTCATCTTGTTACATGACTTCACACTGACTTTTTGACAGCTGAGACTCATGAACTTCATCAGACGAATTGGGCGGGATGAAATATACATCAAATATGTTCATCAGCTCGTCAATGTGAGGATCATACTTTCAATGAGTTAGGCCATCACTGACAATTGAACAGATGCACCTCCAATCTCAGAACTACGTTGAAGCCGCACTGACGTTGAAACTGCATTCTGACCTGCACGAATGGGATCTGAACTCGTTTGTGGGTCCTATGGAAGATCTCGGTCTTCCTCAGCAATCCCATTTCCATAGAAAAGAGACATTGTGTTTGCTCATTCTTGACTACTTGGGTAAGGCTTCATATGAACCCTAGGTTGCCGACATTCTCACCGATTTTTACCTCCTCAGGCAAAGGAAAAGCCTGGGAGCGTGCCATCGATATCTGCAAAGAATTGGCCTACCAGCACGCAGAAGTCACTTTCAACTAGTACGTTCGCCGACCGACCTGGGCTCCACAGTTACTAATGACATGGCATTACAGCGGTCGACTATCAGAGATTCTGCGACACCAGGCAATGCTTCTTGAGCACATTGTGACCGATCAACGGTACTATCCTGACTATTACCGAGTGACATTCTATGGAAACTTCCCGGGTGCTATTCGTGATAAGCGATTCATCGTAGGTCATCTGGATTTTGTGCCGGTCTAGTGACTAGAATTATTTTACAGTACCGTGGCTATGAATGGGAGAAGTTTGGAGCTTTCTGCGAACGTATGCTCAACAAACATACGGATGCTCAGCTCTTAAGAACTCTTGGCGACCCTCCCGTTGACATTCGCTTCGGAAATGAACAATATATCCAGTGCACCGCTGTCACACCGGAACCTGATCGCGCGCGCCCAATATTCACAAACCCAGATGTCCCACTCTCCGTTCGTACCTACTACGAGCATAGGTAAGTTCCAGTACAATTCTCTGATGGTCCCTCCAAAGTAAAACCATGTCATAGCGCCATCAACTTGTTCAGCTCGTCTCGCCAAATCAAAAAGACGACTCGGGATGGTACAGAGGAGATCTGGCTCGAGAAAACATATTTCACGACTGAGGAGGCTTTCCCGACTGTTCTGCGACGGTCTGAAGTTGTCGGCCTCGAAGTTGTTGAGATTTCTCCCCTCGAAAATGCTTTGAATGAAGTGGAGCAAAAGACAAAGGAGCTGGCCGCCTTGAACATGAAGTACCAGGCGCTGGCGAAGACGTCCCAGCTCGTGTCGACGAACGCGTTGGCAATGTCATTGAATAGTGCGGTGGATGCGCCAATGAACACTGGGATCGCATCCTATCGGCAGATGTTCTTTAGTCCTGATTATGTCGCCCGACATCCAGAACGAGCGGAGCTTGTTGACAAATTGCGAGCAGCCATAGATGATCAGGTATGGTCACCTTTGTCATGCTGACAGACTGCATTAAATACTTGAATAGGTTCGCGTTATCGACAGCTGCCTAAAACTCCACGGGCATTTGTGTCCCCCAGAATTTATTCCCTTCCACGATACCCTGGAGAAATTCTTCAAGAAGAATTTCCGTGAGGAAATTCGGCGCCTTGCGGTTGACGGACTTTCGGAATCGATATCCCCGGTGCGGTCACAAGCCAACGCATCATCGTCATACCAGCACTCGTTATACGAGCAATCTTTGCAACGCACCATGTCCTCCTCCTCCACCACCCGCGGCAACTTTGTTCTTCCCGCACTGCAGCTGGGCCAGTCAAATATGGTACCTTCGTCTTCATCATACCCCCCACAGTCGCCCACGAGTACCAAGAACCTTCCACCAAACCTCAAACAGACACCTCTCCAGCGACACCTGGCGCATCTCGCGCGGCACGGGATCAACGGTGTGTCTTCCGCGCCGGGCGAGAACGGCGGCAGCGATTCGCTGTCTCTGGAGTCGCCCCGGAACTCTTTTGTGAACGTTGCGAACGCTATCCATGCCTCGGCGCAAGCGTCGGGAACCTCGGTGGCGCCATCGCACGTAGGGAGCCTTGGTTCGTTTGGGTCGCTCAAAGGGAGGCTCTCGCGGTTCGGCAGCCTCAGCTTTGGGCGACGCGGGAACTCTTGAGCTTCTATATAATTCGTATTTTATTATTCGGACTCCATTTCTTGTTGTTGTTCTAGAAAGCAATCATGTAATGTTTACTTTAGTCCCAGTTGCAATGGTCATTTTTGTACGGATCTACAGGAGAGCGTGCATGATAGTCATAATGATAAAAGTCGTTACAGGTGTACAAGAGAAAGGCCGTCGTAACAATAAACGGAGCTGTACATGTAAGAATGTCCAGGATACTTTATACCAAACCCCCCCTAAAAAAAAAAAGAAAGAAAGAAAAAAAAAGGAAGAACGATCATGAACATATCATAACAAGTCATAGGTAGAGAAAATCCATCACGCCCACGGCTCGCCAGGTATATTGCTGTGATACGCAAAGGTTTCATAAGCAGCGCCAAAGTCGACGTCTGGGTAGTTGATGATGGGGGTACCGTGCTGCGTGACCTCGTACGCGGCGTAATGGTCAAGAGTCATGGCGTCGACCGGTTTGTAATCCCAGTGGCTGTTGTTTGAGCCACTTGCCTCCGGTTGTATCATTTCGTGGTTGTTATATAGCTGGTAGGTGGCCGATGCAGGAGTCTCCAAGGGCGAACACAAAGTGTCAGAGCCATCCGACGAATTCAAACATGGAAACTCGTCCTGCAGAGGTGTCGGGAGAGGAGAAGCGTCTACATATGTGTCCTCCATCTTGACATGCGAAGGGTAGACTGGTTCACCGTCGGGGTCTTCTGAGCCAGTCGAGGGCGAGAGCTCGGCTGAAGATGGCTCGGGCCCTTCAAGGGGCATGGAAGACGTGTCGATGGTCTGGAAAACGTGCATAAGTGATTTGTAGGGCATGAATAGGAGAAAACTCACGTATTTTGACAAGATTTTGTCCAAGGCCTGGTCGAGCAACGACCACTCGAACACTTTGAGGTCCTTTTCGATGTTCCTGGGCTTTGGGTCGGGAAATTCCATGATGCGCTGGAAAAAGTCCTCAAAGCCGTGCTTGTGCTTCGACACGGTGGTCGGGCGGAGCCCCTCGAGGTTGCGCCTGATGCGGTTCTTCTCCTCGACGGGAAAGTCGCTGTTAGTGAGCCGCTCAAGCAGGAAGATGATATCGACAGAGGTGACGTAGCAGGCGTTGGACTCTTCGCGGTATATACAGGAAATGACACTGTCAGAGTCATGGTAGTCTTCCGCCTTGATAGGTTCGCATGAGACGATGAGGCGGCGACCGTCTTGAACTTTACTAAAGCGGACGAGTCTGCGGCCGACAGTGCTCTCTGCGGGGGACCAGTCTGTACAGATCCTTTGAAGGGGGGTGATGAGGTCGAGAATAGGGGTCTGTATATGCGCGTCGCCGTTCTTGCCACTTTTTGGACGCATCATGGATTCGAGCTTGGTGCGGCGGTGGAGATGAACCTCGGATTTAGGGGCAGAGGAGCGGAGATGGACAGGTGAGGTGGGGGAAGGTGTCGGGAAGTGTGCGCGACGGCGGAAAGAAGAGTGTGTCTGAGACATAGTGGTATTGATCTGGAGCTTGGGCTTTTCGCGAGAGGCAGGAACGTCGCGAGGGGCGGACGAAGATGAACCTATTCTCAGGGTTTTATATAGCGGTGGTGGTTGAAGAGGCAAAGGAGACAACAGACCAGGAGCCCAATAGGAGAACTCGCCAAAGATAGTAGAGTCGAGTATGTAGTCGTCCTTGTTTAGTGCCTGTACTGAGATGTGAACCTTTGGTGAGGCTGACGAGTTCTGGTCAAAGGGAGGTGCAACTGCATCAAGCTGCCAACGACCGTAGGGAGCATCCTGAATCTCGCGAACGGTGGTTGGTACGGGATTGTTGCCGACGACGAGTCGTACATAAATCTCCTGTGCATGGTCTGGGTGGAAATGAATACGAACGGAGATGGGAGCACCGGACTCGCCCTCTGTGGGGGTATAGCCTAGGACATGTATGATACCGTGTGGAGAGACGACGACGTTGGACTGTACGCTGGCGGTGGGACGGGCGGGGGGATAAGTGTCTGGATCGGAAATAGGGGAGGGATAGACGGCGTATGCGTGTTGAGGCATCGGTGGCAAAAGGTCAAAGAGCATCCCATTTACCTTAATATTTTAAATATAAACGCATTAGGGGCTACAAATGTCGATCATCCCAAATAAGGAAATCACCCATTTCGGCCCATCCTCCGGGGTCTCTCCCCTATTCCTACACACCCGATGTGTCTGGCCCCCCACCCTTCCGTCCACACCCGCACTACTGGCGGAACATGCCCCTCACACGACAGCACTCGCTCGCAGACACTGCACCGTTCAACAAACAGTCCCCCATACCCACACAGCAACTCAACAACACTCAACAACCCTACCTCTGACTGCAGCATCTTTCCAATCTGCTGAGAGACGCTCCGATATACCATAAAGTCCGACTGCGAGTGCGGCGCTTTCTAAAATAAAAATAATCCCATCAGTTCACACCCCTCTGTGTCCATGGCACCGCTCACCCTCTCCCGTGGCCCAAACGTGGACAGGCTCTCTGTCATTAGTACCCCATTCTCACTCACCACCACCGTAAGATACGCTGTCAACACATCGGGAATCGTGAATCTGACAATCGTCCTCGATTGATCAGCTTGCGCCACGCCACGCGTCCGACTCCACAAATGCAGTTTCCATTTGTGGTGCCTATTGAAATCCTTGACATAATCGGAAAGACCCTCGAATTTCAAAGGCCCGCCCTCCCTCAGTGGAAACAGCGACGTCGTGTCATCCTCAAGCGCAATGTATGGTTGCGGCGACTCGGGCGATGGCGCGCGTCTACCCCAAGATAAGTCACATCCGCCCAAATTTAGTTTCGGAAACCCACCTCCGTTTCCGGTTCTCTCTTCGCAAATTGGGGTTCAAATCCCTTGTATCACCCTCTAGGCTATCTCGAGCGGTGCGGAGAGCCTCCTGAATAGCTTCCGTGCGGATGGTGTCGGCTATTTCCTTCACCTGCTGGAACTGCGACAATGGTGTAGTGGGCGTCTTGAGCAGCACAGGTGGAACGTTACGAAGTGTTTGCAGGCGGTTATGCAGATCTGAGAGCAGGTGGATTTGGTTCTGGAGGGTCACAACTTTTTCGGATTGCATCGTATATGAGGGTATTGAAAGAAAAAATTTGATGGCACTTCGTCTCGAACATGTGACACAACTATGACCAAATACCAATGCCTACCAACCCTCCCCATCCCTCACCTTCAATGCGTCCCACCAGAAAAAATAAAACAACGCTACCAGTCATTGTCGCTTTAACTCTGAAGCTAAACTTGTCCTTCAAGGTACCCAACAGGTCCCCCATTTGTGAGTCCGTCGGGAACACCGTCCCCGCAATCTCAACAGATTGTTGGTTAACTGAGATGAATCGGGGCGGTGATGGCATACCTCGCCGTCACTAGCCCAGTCTGACAATCCAAGCGCGCTCAGTACCAGCTGTGGGGTTTGAAAATCTCCATTGCCGAGCCACAGCGCTACATCTCCGGTATCATCACTTTCACTGCCTTGCCCGGCCAGAATGCTCGAGCACGCTTTATCTTCAGCATGAACTATTGCCAAGAGGGCCAGGCGGTGCAGGTACTGCTGAACAGCGTCGCTGGGAAGGGATAGTGGGAGAAGTAGGAGTGTTTGGGGATCAAACCTAGATCGCGGAGCGTTATCATCTACAAAGGACTGGAGCTCGCCGACCATGAGGGCGGTCGACGCGACAGCACCGGCAGATGCATGGGTGAGCTGGTTGGCGTCAGTGATCGCGCGAGTGAGATCGTTTTTATTTTGAATGGAAGCGAGATCCATGAAGAGTGACGTAACGCGTGACACGACCAAAAATTCCTTCTCTCCTTTCTCCATGTTGGCTGCTCACCATGTTGGTCGTCGCAATCTCGTCTGGTCGTCGCATGCGGTGTCGAGGAGCCCCTGGTCGTCGTCACGCTCCACGACTATAATCCTTGCCTTGACAGCGCATACCCGCTTCCTCTCCACCCCTGTGCCTGACCCCAAACCTTCATCGTCTTCCGACTCGCACCTAACCGCAGCCCAACGCAAACAAAAGCTCGACCTCAGGCCCGCGCCAATAAAGCCGTCAAAGTCGTCTACGGTATCCGCCACCCACATCCCCACCAAGCCAACAGTGTCTCTCCCTCAACCCACTGCCAAATCATCCACACCACCCTCCCTACATGCCGTCAAGGAAGAGGCCAAGCGCGACATTGAGGATGCAGAGGCTCATGGAATACTTGCACCTGCACCGCCAGACGCCAACTGGTTTGCACGCACCCTGCACAAGGGTATCGAACTTGCTGTACGTTGTTGATCCTCGTCACATTCCCCTGTTCCCTGAACTGGCTTTCCTCCAGAAATTTTACTTCCGTGGCGTAAAGCTCATCTTCATCCGTCGGAAAGAGATCAACCTCATTCGCGCGCGAATCAAAGCAGGAGGCAGTCCGCTCACGCGGTGGGAGAATAGGCTCATCCGTACCCAAAAGGCCGACATCAACAAGTACGTCCTCCGACCTCCCTTCCAACCTCGCTTACTAACTCCATTGCCAGAGTCGTACCTTTCCTATTCATCGCCCTTCTCCTCGAAGAGGTTATTCCCCTCATTGCCATCTACGCTCCCTTCATGCTCCCATCCACCTGCATTCTGCCGTCCCAGCGGGACAGGATCGAACAAAAGCGCACCGAGAAGGCGATTGCGTTTGCCACTGACTACCGCCATATCTATGCTCAGCTTAAGCTTAAGGAGTCGCCCGCTGGCCACCTCCCCATAGATGCCCTGAAGATGGCAGGGGCCTCGATTGCTGTTTGCGGGTACGTCGTAATAACACATATCTTGGCGGATCAGATTGTAACCCCATTTTTTAAGAGTATTAAGACTATCTACCATTGGTTTTGATGCACTGCGGATACGACGCATCCGGCATCATCTGCAGTTCATTGCTCAAGATGACCTGTTACTCACCCAGGACAACCTTCTGCAACGGTTGTCACCCAAGGGTCTAGAAGAGGCTCTCCAGGAGCGGGGCATGTGAGTTTTATCTTGGTTTCTCGTCTATAGCTCTTATAATTGTATCACAGCATTGCCCAGGGCCTCGCACCCAACGATATGGTATCTCAGTTACAGTGGTGGCTAGACTCTGTCGGACAATCGACGTCCGAGACACACCGGCTTCATTTATTGGTTAATAAACTCTAGGGGAACCAGATGTACTAGCTTACAATATTCTCATTGCATACGTAATATACGCCATCGACTCACTACTGGTTTGGCTGGGACCGCACCAGAGCTAGCACTTGCCAGCTGCGCAAGTTTGACGGGGAGAGCATGACCGCCCTTTGGACTTTGCGGAGAGCGGTCGCCTTGTCGCTGTGCGAGTGGGCAACGGCTTGCAGGTTCAGCGAGGTAGGCAAAGTGTCAATGCTGGCCTCGTCCGAACCAGACAGCACGGCTAGGGCAGAGCCAAGCTCTCGTCCCTGAAGCATCAGCGTTGCCAGTGCCGCTCGTGCTTCAGGCCGCGCTGGCTCCGCGAATATTGCACCTTGTGCAACTGAAACTGCCTTCTTCGCGTCTTGCTGTTCTATTCGTCAATCCCGACAGCGCTGTCTCGTAAATTGTACAGACGTACCTGCCCGAGATGGTACTGCATTAAAAGGTAATCGACATTGCGTCCTGGGTCTAGCTCGTGTCGCTGGTCTGGAGGCAGCGCCAGAATCTCCGAGAGCGCGGCGTCCACTAGACTCTCATCGTCAGTCAGCACGCCCATCCCTGCAAGGGTGTTGATCGCCGTCAGGTTCTCTGGGTCCGCCGAAATGCTATGTATGGATCAACATCCGAAAACCATACAACAAATACAGACAGCAAACGCACCATTCAAGAAGTTGTGCTTTAGAGCTTTCCTTGAATTCATCCGTCTGGATAGCCCACATAGTCTGCGCAAGCAACACGGTAACCTGTCCACTCAGCACCTTGTCCTCCCCGGCACTCTCCAACGCCGCTTCAAAGTTTGCCAACGCCGCCTCCAGATCATCCAGCATAAAACTCGCAAGGCCCGACCCAAACAGCGCCTGCGCGCGCAGCACCTTCGTCTCCCGCTCCTTGTCCTGCGGCAACAGCCCCAAGGCACTCTCAAACAATTGCGCAGCACCTTGGAAGTCCCTCAGCGACAACCGAATGCGCGCAAGGTTCGAGTTCGCGATGGTAAACTGCCGTTCCACTGCGGGATCCTCTGAAATCTCATAGGCCGCCTCCAAAATCGATATGGTGCGTGCAAGCAGGCCGGCCGCGGCGTCGAGGTGCCCGAGGCTCTCACAGACGAGGGCAAAGAGGTGAAGCCCTGTGGCATCGTCTGGGCGCCGCCCACAGTATCGATCCAGCGTAAAAAAGGTAGGAAGAAGAGCGTCCATGAGGTGTTTAGTAGCGTCGTAGCTTGAAAATCGGTGTTGGTTGAAGAACCGTGAAGCAAACTCGAGATCGCCTTCAGGCTATGAAATGCATGAGATAGTGCGGAATTCAATTGCTCAGGCAATGGCTTACCACATTAGGTATCAATCCAACTGCGTGTTCAAACATAGCCAACGCTTCTATATCATGTCCGTTCACTGTAGCGACGAGGGCTTGGCCAATCCATGCAACAGAGTAGTCTGGATCTAGCGTCTGAGCGCGATAAAGGCTTTCATTCGCCAGTTCGAGATCACCGTGATATAAATAGAGCAAGCCTAGGCTTGTCCATGTGGCAGCATTCTTTCAAACGCATGAGCAGAACTACAAGACCACGGAGGTGAGAGAAAGTCACCTTGGAGTCAATTTCCAGTGCTTTGATGTATGCATGCTGGGCGCTCTTCGCATTGGAGAGGAAATGCGCATCTCCTAGCCCCATCCAGTACAGGTTGTTCCCCGGATCCTCGCGGAGGGCTTGCGTCAAACAGGAGACGACCTTTGCCTGTGCTCTGGCAGCAGTAGCGTCATTGGGCGACTTGACGAACCACGCATGGAGCGCAATTCCAAGATCGAACCATGCGCTTCCGCTCCTTGTCGTTGTCTCAGAAGAATCAAGAGACATCCGATAGCAATGTGCCGCCATTGCGATCTCCAAGACCTTCAGTCCACTCAAGGGCTGATCATCTGGCAATGCAGGTGGTGGCACAAGTCCGGACAGATGGGCGCTCTCGGCCGGCAAAAGACCAACAATGGCCGCCAGGACCTCGCGGACCGCACCTTCTTCACTGTATGTGTATCGACCCGACAATGCATAAATGGCGTCGCCCACTGTCTTCCACGCAACACTACGAAATCCGGGGCTAGCTTCGATCGTTCGCAGGCCCACAGAAATGCTGTTTATGAATGATTGTTCTGCCCGTGTTTGGAAACCCTCGGAGGACTCTGATCGGCCCTGATCCAAATATGCCTGGCCAAGCGATACCAAAACTCCAACTTCCAATGGACGAAGAGACAAAATCGACTCGAAGGCGCCGATAGCATCTTTGAAGTTACCCATCTGGTGCTTCACATCCCCGATGAGATAGGCGCATACCCAGTCATGAGAATTCAGCTCATGGGCTCGTTCGAGAGCTTTGACTGCTGCAACATGCCTCCCGGCTTTGCTGTAGGCTTCGCCCAGCCTCGCCCAGGACAATGCGTCCTCTGGTTCAGCTCTCAGTGCTATCTGAAAGGCCTGTATGGCTGGTGAATAATTCCGACGATGCTAAGGCTGGAATGAGTGTGTTGAATTGCATATCTAATGGATTGGGGCTCACAAGCTCTACGACGCCGACAGCCTTCCAAGCCCATGAATGGGTCGGAAGGTATCGCAACGCCCCGGAAGCACCAGCTCCCTCTATTCCGGCGTCTAAACCACCTTCGCCTTCAATTGTTCGGCGGGCAACAACTTCGACAAGGTCCCATTCGCGATCTTCTGCAAATCTTTCAACTAACCTTCGGGCTGCTTCGGCTTCCCGGGGATCCAACTCAAAGGCCTTCTGGAAACATTTGGAGGCACGGGTAGGATCCAATGGGAACGCAAATTCAGCATAGTAGATGCCTAGGGATGTAAATGCAGGTGCATAACTAGGATTGGCCTTGAGGGATGAAATGAAGAAGCGGTACGCTTCTTCGCGCTTGGAGTCTATGCACAGTCATCAAGTGTGAGAACCAAAGCTTAAAGTCCTTGACTTACCGCCCATTCCCCAGTAGCATTTACCCAATCGCCACAAACATCTGGCTAGATCTTCTTCGCGGTTATTTAGATCCTTGAGGATGTCGATGACGTTTTGAAGGGCAGTTATTCCAACTTCCAAATCTTGGAGCTGACAGCGACACCAGGCATTCTCTTCCCTCGCACGTAACCCATTGATTAGATCATCTGGAAGCAGTTCGTCTACTCTAGCAAAGAACGCAGCGGCTTCATCCCATTTGTTGGCTGCCTGCAGAATATACGCCCTACCCATCAAGCAAGCCATATTGTCTGGAGCTTGTGAGAGGACAACATCAATAAGGCGTAGCGCACGCGCATGATGTTTGGGCGGAAATAGATGGACGAGGGAAACGGCTAAAATGACTTTATAACCTATGCGCACACTGCACAAGACGGTCAGCCGAGAGGTCTAACAATCTTGTAGCAGACGCACCTAGGGAGCCTGCGACCAATATTTTTTTCATACCTATTCAACAGTTCTAGGCCGCTCTCAGCGACCTTGATGGCATTATCATAGTCCACTTCGGTTAGGTAAAGTTCGGCCAAGACTCGGCTAGATATCAACGAGTTGGGATTGGCGGCATACGCATTCTAAATATCAACGGTGAGAAGAGGTGGATGAAGCCGCTCTTGAGACCACACATACCAATATTGCGTCGAACCGGTCCTCCTCCGCCTCCATTTTGGCCACAGGCGTGCCGTTTTCGGCTTCGTCGTCGAATATAGGAATATTCATGCAAATGAAATATCCTTTCAACAAGGAGGTTACTGGCGAGGATGGGAACAGCTCAATAAACTGCTTCACAATCCTGTGATCGTAACCAGCTAGGGACATCGGGATCAGCAAAGTCAATGAACAATCTATAATCAAGACTAACCGACGGTTTCGCTATCATTGCTTTCCAAGAATATCGTCCATGCTAACTCATCAGGGATACACAAAACCACAACTCCATTGACTAATTCATCCACTTCCATTAGGATTTTTGTTTTCTCTGCCAAGAAATCCTGTGTATCTGGTATTGCATGTAAATAACGCTCTTTATGACGCAGCAGTTTCGCATCCGTCAAGCGACGTAGTTCATCCGAAGTGCTAGGATGGTTGAGCAGCTCGTTATAGAGGAATGGAAGCTAGACAGGGAGTGGGTAATGTCGGAGCTGGGACAAGACAATTGATGCTCACCCTTGAAGTTCCCCATATCTCTCTACCAACCTCTTTCTTCAAAACTTCAAGACCAGCTGCCCCGAGACGGGTTCTTCGCTTTTCTACTTCTCTTCTTATCGTCTCTTCCTCGTGCGTCTCCACTAATTTCACAATTTCCTCGAGATGAGGAAGAGAATGATGTATAGCGGTTTGTGCTGCAAGCGTTGTGGTTGACGATGGGTTGGTTGGATCAGGCGGTGGCAAGCTGGAAAGTAATATGTTTGTAGGAGACTGAGGGAGAAGAAGAGATAGAGCTTCAACCAGCTGGAAAATAAGTGAGAAATATAAATATATAACAAGGCAGTTATATACCTGTAACCGGGTACCCTTTTCACGCCGCAGTTCGACAAGTTTTTGCCACGATTCAGCACACTTGACCGCCTCGTTTCTGAACTTCCAATCAAAAGAAAAGAATATGACAGTGTCTATCGGACGCACGAGTGACTGTAGAGCTCCATGAGACGATCGAGGCTGTTCGCATACTTCTCCCATTCCTCTCTTCGCTCGTAGAACTTTGATATACCCTAATATTATGAAGAACAGTGATGCGCAGTCGGTGAAATCAAATAATATACCGACCTGCCAGGCTAACAGATTGTCTGGATTCAGTGCAGTGGCGCGGAGGTATGCCTGGGTCACAGTTCAATCGAATCTCAAAGGAAGATGCGGTAGCCAGGAAGATTACTTGCTCGCTTCTCTGAGGTTGGTCCAACTCCAGCAGTGAAAGTGCAAGGAATACGGTGCTATCGACTGGTGAGAATTTCATATCAACCCGTGCAGTTGCACTCACGCATTGTAATTATCCGGTTCATACTCCAGAACCTGTGAGGCAGCATTACACGCTGCGCCATAGTCCTTTTTAGCCAGGGCATCCCGTGCAGCCTTGAGCTTGCTCTTTGCGAACGACATCTCGAGATCGAGCCTGATACTTACTCTCGGCAGCCTTTTGGGGTGTTTATTTGCGAACGCTTCATATTCTCTTGAAGTCTAACATGTCATAACAACGGATCACGGCTATCGAAGGTGGCGTATCGCCGTTTGCCCAATAAGGCAACCGCTCTCGTGTCCAACGGAGCGTGCGCGAAAGGATCAACAGATGATGAACTGGTTGGCCAGAGGTTTCAAGAGGTTTCTTGGAAACCTCTGTACACAAGGTAATACTAGAAGTTCCCCGTGACAAGAGAGAGAGACCTCCGAGG
>JABCKH010008071.1:0-15042 GCA_018851285.1 Lyophyllum semitale | reverse complement strand
AGATAAGATAAGATTTTCGTATGTAGCATTGCGTGAAGCCCTTACGAGCGGTTCGAGCGAATGGTTTTAGGAGCCTGCGCAGGATCCAGAATCCCTCAGATAGTGCGCAACAGCTGGGTTCGACTCTCAGACAGGGTGCTACATCAGCCAGAATCTCAATGTTTTTACTTCCTCACTCCCTTCAATCGTTACCGACGACCCACATCCTGGACAATATTATAGTACCTTCATCCAATCTAGAAGCATGGCGACGATGTCACACGGTAGCTGAGCCCGGGATTCAAATCGACGAAACGCTATAACTGGGACGCCGGCTACACTAATAAGTCGCAACCACAGCTCTCTGGTTCGGAAAAAGCATGGCGATATCGATGTTGATCCTCCCTTTATCGACCACAATCCACAGGCAGGCCCCGTCGTCAATGGGCTGGCCGAAGATAGGGTAATTTTCTCGGGTATGGAGCAGTGCATGAACGTTTCCTCGTCGGCATCGGGAGATAGCTCGAGTCATCGCTAACGATAGTACAACTGGAATCTTTGTCAGGGATCAGTGGATCAAGAATGCGAGGACTATGATCTCGACGCCTCGCAATTCGAAACGTTGCTCCTCGACCTCGACCTCTAAGATTCTTGTCTGGAAATTGTGACCGCCGAGCAAGGCGCCGAGGTTGAAGAAACGATGGATTCGGGAATCGTAGTCAGAAATGAACCCTTTCATTGTGACTTGAACATATTCCCATCAGGTTACATCTTCGACAATCCATTCTATCAGTTTACAGTCGAAGAACGGCGCGGTGGAAACAAGTACATAGCTGCGAGTTCACAGGTAAGCATTGACACAATTATATTGAGCAGGAGTTGTTGCGGCTAACTTTGAGCTAGACCGTTTGCAGTCATGAACGAACAACCCATCTACAGACTTAGCTGCAACCAGGCCCTGTCAGATGAGTGTCAAAACGAGGTCGGTTCCAGCTACATTGTAGATTCGCTACTCACGAAGTCCCTCTTCCCCACGATGATGGTTTTGTGTGCAATGCTCCGGTGGATCGGCAGGTACAGCCTGAATAACAACGAGCTGCGCCAACAGTAAAAATGCCACAAGACGGAAGGAGCCCAAGAGATGCATGGGGTAAGCGTCGAGCGTAAGTAAGGCGGATGACTGACAGTGCAGAAGCTGGGAGACGACGTACATCCGTTGCGATCTTTATACAAAAGTCGTGCTCTAGCACGACCGGCCAGGCTGGGACAGGTACTAGGTTCGATGGCTTACCTGACTGGTCTCGATTTATCAGGATGGATAGACAGATTAGAGCTACCAGCTATTTGTTATCGGTATATGAGGGCTGTAATTGAATCGGACTGAAGGCTCCTGTCTAGATTGAAGGCGCGAAGCACGGCACTTTAATAGTAGCTTCGGCTATACCTCTTGGGGGCAGAGATGAACCTTGCTATTTGCTTCTTCCTTAGTAGGAAATATGAAGAGTTAAGTTCCGTTGAGCGCGCGATTCTGCAAGGGCCAGTCCAGTGATTCGGAAGTTTATCGAGACGCGGGGCTGGTGATCCTTGAACGGAGGACACGATAGCTGCCGTGGGCTGGCGAACGCAAGACGCCGGTGGCAGATGATTCCTTATCTGGGCAAGAGATTCGGAGGTTCCTTGGACAAGACCTCATCTGTTGTGTAGTTGTGTGACACAGAGAGTCGACGCGCCCGACAATAGGACACGAGTTCCAGGGAAAGTAACAGCAATTAGCACCTGAATCAGCCTATCGCACACAATCTTCCTAGCGGCAAAAATCCAGTCTCCATCCACAAGAAGGTTGACCAAAAAAGAACATAGCCACAGGCACCCGCAGACGCGTCTACTTCAACCCATACTTGTTCCAATATTCACGCATCCTCGCCAGCTCTTTGCCCATTCCATTATTCTCCAACCACACTAGTAAATCCCGCATCTTCAAAATGGACTGTACCCGCCCTTCCCCTACCAAGCCCTCAATCTCCTTCACGGTACTGCTCACGCCGTCCTGACCGACCTCCTCGCGATCCAGCGCCTGCACAACTCCAACAACCTCTCCTCCAGCTCGCTGCACTGTCTCGATTGCGCCACGCACGGCCTTGCCGGACGTCATGACATCGTCGAGAATAACCACTCGCTTACCGGCGACGGGCACGCCGACTATGTTCCCACCCTCCCCATGGTCCTTCACCTCCTTGCGGTCGTACGCAAACCCCACATCAATGCTGTATGTTGTATGCAGCACGAGCGCAGTCGTCGATGCGAATGGAATGCCCTTGTACGCTGGGCCGAAGAGAACGTCGAATTGCGGTAGGGGATTTGTTGGGGAGGCGAGCGCGTCCACGATGGTTGCAGCGTAAGCATTCGAGAGCGCAGCGAGAATGGGACCAGTGGAGAGGAGCCCTGCGTTGAAGAAGTACGGGGAGATGCTGAGAATGACAGTCAGGAATCGATGGGCTGAGGGTGATTAGGGCGTACCGGCCGGATTTGAGGGTGAAAGACCCGAATTTTAGGGCATCTACGGACATTGCCTTTTCAATGAGGCCAGTCTGGTATGCTTGAAGTGGTGAGGAGGACATGATTGTGCGATGAAGGCTGACCTAGTAAAGAAAAAGTGGTCGAGGATCTAATCTAATCTAATCTAACCTCAACTCATACGTCAGTCTATGATGGGGACGCTCAGTCAACCTCGCGCATTTATAACACATAATCTTTTGGATGCGGCTGCCTCTGAACGCTGTTTATCAATTCTTCGTACAACGAAACAACCGGGCGCAGAATGATCCTGAGAAGGGGCCGGATCAAGAGCCAGACCATGGCGTCAACACCTCGACTTCCCGGCAGAACGACGCCAGCCCCGGGTCCGACAACGACCAGGAAACCCAAGACCAAGAAAACATGCCGGCAGATGAGGACGAAGATGAGGATTTTTTTGATGAGCTGGAACGTGAAGAATCTCCCGACACCCAACAGCCCCGACGCAAACGGCGCTTCACAGGCCTCAGCAACCTGTCCGACACCACGGCTACCTCTGTCTCCTCCTGGTGGTCACGCGCGAAGGATACCGTAACACGCACAGAGTTGCAGACGGAAGCAAAATATAGGTACCTGCCTATCTTTTCTGGCGTGCTTCTCCCGTTCTCTGTCCTACTGGAGATCCCCGGCAACGCCGGCGAGGCCTGGAACATCCGCAAGGAGAACAACAAGACCGTGGGCCCGCGCCCGAACACGCTGATGTTGAAAATTGGCCTCGCGTTCAGTTTAACACTTTTGGTGCTAGCAAACTTGTGTCTAGTACTGCGGTACATGGAGAAGAAGGTCAAGGTGATGACAATCCTTTGCGTGCTATTTTTATCTCTCCATGGTGGGTTCACCTCAGTTGGCCCACGCTTTCGTTTCTTATCCTTCTCCTTGTTTATAGACCTAATCAATATAATCGCCCTCTCTGTTTTTGGTGCACAACACAGGTTGGGTAAGGACCTCGCCTATGGCGAGGCTTTTTGGTACACGGTTTCCTCAACGGCCGGGTCTATGTTCGTGAACGTCACGCTAATCATAGATTGTATCCGTACGCCGGATTTTTCGAAAAGCGGTAGGATGCTAGTCCTTTTTGCGCACACAAATTCGACTCAATTGGCAATAATAATAGGCAGTGGCTTGACGCGCAAACAACGGACCCTCGTCCTCAGCGTCATGACATTATTGGCTTACGTGGCCGTTGGCGCTGCCATCGAGAAATCCTTGCTTCCTACCGACAACTTCATCGACGCTCTCTATTTCACAGTGGTCACAATCGAGACAATCGGTATGTCTCATCCCTCCAGTCATTGATCTGCTGCCCACAACCCTCGACTCATTCCAGGCTTCGGTGACATCACCCCCAAAACTACCGCCTGTCGCATTTTCACTTGTGCCTACGCCATCATCGGCATAGTTGGCCTCGCGGTTACAGTTATTCTGATGCGTCAGACCGTCATCGAGGGTGTCGATGTGGGGTATCGCATGCGCGTTAGGGCTATGCGCGAACGGCGCAAAAGGTTGGACTACGAACGCCGGGTCTGGACACGCTGGCGCGCCGCCGTTGAGTGGCGGCTCCGCAACGCCGGAGAGCCCGTGTGGGTCAAGGGCTCCCCGCCCCAGCGTCGGCACCCATGCCTGGTCATACGCGCGCTCGACCGGTTTTGTCCGCGCCTCCGTGACAAGGGCATATTCAGCGAGCTGATCCAATACAAGCACGTTGCCTGGTACGGGCACTACTCGCATCCGCGCGGCATGCGCCTCAACGTGGATGTCTTGTCCTGGCCAAAGCTGCAGGCCGCGGCGATGGAGGCGGGTGCACCACTGCGGAACTTACTGCCAGAGGCATTCAAGGCGAAAAAGCAACCGAAAGACATGGCAAAGGAAAATGGCCGCATGACAAAGGAAACGAGCGGCCGCAATGGTGAGGGCGTGCCGAGGCTCACGAGTGCGCAGATTGTTCCTCCACAACTCGAGGGGTTGCCGCCGACCCATGCCCGCCTGGGTCACATGGTTGTGATGCTTAGTAAATTTGCGCTGGCGGTGAACCGACAGGAGCTGGTGAAGCGGGAGTCCACTGCAAGCAGAAGAAAGGACCCATCATTAACAGTGGCAGAGCATTATCAGGAGCTGAGGGAGAGCATGAAGAGTGAGGAGAAATGGGCGTTTATCTTGCGGTTAACAATGGTGTGGACGCTGTTCATCTTGTTCTGGATAATCGGCGCTGTGATATTCAGGAAGACGGAGTCATGGTCGTTTGGAACTGGCCTCTATTTTTGTGAGTTTTCACCCTGGAGGGAGTAGTTTGTCGAAGCTCATGTACGCGTTGGAAGGTTTTATTTCGTTCACGACGATAGGATACGGTAACTGCGCCGTCGTTCAGCATAAGCTACTGCTCACTCTCCCTCCTGACAGGCGACCTAGTACTTATAACCCCTGCAGGCCGTTCCGTCTTTGTCTTCTGGGCTCTTACAGGTGCCGGAACTGTGACAATACTGATATCTAGTATGTAGCGTCAGTTCCTTCATGCAAAGCTTCCTCCTAAGAGCATCTCCAGTCCTCTCCGACGCCTGGTCCTCCCGCTATACGAGCATGGTGCCACCGGATTTAATCGGAAAGGCAATGAGGCGATACCGCGAACGCACCCACAAGCACTCCCCCGCGAAATCGGATTCCCTTACTCTTGGCCCCACGCCCTCACTTAATGGCGGCACAACTGCGTCGACATCTGCTAAAACCACCGAGGAAATCGCCGAGGACTCAGCAAAGCGTGCTGAGGGTTGCCTGAAGACGCTGCCCGACAAGCTTTTGACGCAGGCACGGAAAGTTCAAGAGGATGTGCAGTATCTGATGCAGCCGGTGGCTATGGATCCAACTAAGGAAGCGGTACCGCACAGCTTGACGCAGTTAATGAACGATGTGGCCGGGGTAGAGCGGCTCGGCGAGGAAATCAAGGATGAGATTTTGAGGGATGCGAGCGCGCGACAGGTAAGTCGCCCTTGACTGCTTGTTTCCGTGTTCATTTTTTCGCCTTGCGTTTGTAGGAGTTGCTTGCGATCAGCGTCGAAAGTAAGTTACATGTTTCATATCAGTGCGCAGCGGACGCTGACACTCCTTGCTGAAGACGCTCTGCGGATCATAGTCGAAATGGCTGAGGAAGCCCGAAGCTATCAAGGCTCAGCAATAGCGGGACAGGCTGCACCAGCTCCAGTCTCCGAAGGAAGATGTCGCGCAAACGGTGCGTGATGCCTCTTCACAGCGATAACAAGAACACGGCTTGCGCCGCCGTCTACCAAATTCAACCTACCGCTCAGCCGACGCTGAACCTTCCGTTGAGCAATAATTGACGACGAAAGATCCATCCTCATTGTCTAATTATTGTCTGCAATCACGACGTCTATTTACATCCTCGATCGACGAACGCCACAGATGTAGGGAGCAATCGCTGTGATGGTCGCTTGGGATTTTGAACTTTAGGTATGATCAACAGTCAATCTGGCCGCCCCGGCCGAGTAGAAAGTATCAACTATAATAATCTATTGTAGAGCTCTGTTATGCTTCGACCTATACATATTTCCAAGAGAGTGCAAGAACCTACAGACAGACAATGCAGGAGACCTCAGAGCGAGAGCATAGGTACAGTACAAACGAAGGACTTTTTAATCATGCAACGACTGCTGGCTTCTCTGAAATCGTAAACAATGAATTAGTGGAGTTGTGAGTAAAAAGAGATTGTAGTAATCACATTTTCACTCTTCTCGCTCTTCAGTGTACCAGTGGCGGTCACTGTAGCGGTCTTTCCAGCTGACATGCTGTTAAAAACGAGAGAGCCGTGCGACTCAATTGATTCGTTGTCGAGGTTCTTGTTGCGCAGGTATTTGCGGGAGTTGAGCCTAGATTATTTGGTCAGTCCAGTGAATCCGTCGAGAGGCATTGGTAGCGTACATAGCGACTGGAAGGGGTTATATAGAATCTCAGAAGGACACTGTGTGGAGAGAAAGCGGTGCGTACAGAAAGTATTAACGTAGAGTCTGGTCACGAGGAGATGTGGTGTGAGCCAGTACATCTCCTGGTTAAAAGCCCAGTTGACGACGAAGAGCATCGTCTGCACGACAGTCACGAGCACGCCTCGCTGGAGACAGAAGTGAAACAGGAGGCGGATGACACGCTTGGTGCTGAAGGTCGCTAGATGTGAGCATCGTTGCACAGGGCCTGAGAGAGAGATGTGACGCACCCCCTAGTAAGATCAGGACTGGCCCTCTTCAAGTACACGCACATAGCAATAGTAGAGACAATGTCGAACAGCATGGCGAATCCTTTCGAGCCAGAGAATCCAATCTAAATTTTTGTGAGCATCGAGAAATCGAAATAATGTTAAGAGGGGAGCTTACTTGGATTGCCAGTGCCCAGTGCTCCCAGTTGGAGTGAATAAACATCATGGTGAAGCATACACAGCCTAATACTGGAAATGTGGTACCAGTCAGTAGCCATTCATGATACATCCTTTCAGGCAAACGTACGTAGAGACAGGGTAGCAAAGATAGACTTCATATATCGCTCAGCTACTACATGGTAAACCATTGATTATAAGTGCTCACCAAAATTGACATGAGAATTTGGCCGCTGAGGCCTGGAGGCTTCACTGTTGAAGGGTAAGTTATCTTCACACGGTTAGAGTATCTCGTTTGTTACTCACCACAGTGTATCTGATAGCCAAAGTAAAATTGGGCACTACAGAAGTTTAAGTATAGACTTGGATATTGAAGCATAAGCAGAGACACACATGAAGGTAATAAGGATCGCAAATATGCATTCTGCTGCGAGAGCACTGATGGTTCGTGTCAAAATGGACTCTACTGTGTACAGGATTTTTGTCCTGCTTACGGAGTGATCTGCCACATGTGGGAGACATCACCAAAGCGCGGGACCTGGGAGAGATATGAGACTTCATCTCACGAGATGAAGTTCGGAGAGACACACAAAATATTCAAAGACTGCCGCGATGACGAGGGCAGTCGATATCAGATCAAAGGAGCTGGAAAGAACGCGGCGTGAGCAGCCGCCGTTTGTGTGATCTGGAGCAGAAGACACCGCAGCACGTACAACATAGTTCCTGCCTGCATATAAGCAACTTGAGTATTGAGCACCGAGTTTAAATGAAAATTACTTACCACCCATCGAAGCCATGTCCTGTCCCTGTTCTTTCTGAAGTAATAATGGGCTTGGACGACGCTGATTCCGCATGTGCTAAATGGTTGATGTCAAATACATTTCGTGGACAAGACATATCGACGCACAATACCGCCAACACGAGACCTGCATTGGATTTAGCATGTACGTATTACTATTAGAGAACAAATGGGGCTTACCCCAGTACATCGGCCCCACAGACTTGCCAGTGTCGGGCTTATCCGCTCGCGCAGTGATCACGTACTCGGCGAACATGTCTGGTCACTGTGGGGAGTAGAAGGAACAAGGGATCTGGTGCTTCTCTTCCGCTGCAACTAAATGTGCAAAAGTGGCTAGAGACGTGATTAACAACAGGACACCTGAGGCTCCTGAGGTTGGATACGGTCAATGCATTTCTATCAAATCCTGTCATTGACTGCAGAAACTGGCACTTGGACAACTAGATCCATCGGAACATACGCCAGCTGCGATAC
This sequence comes from Lyophyllum semitale, assembly GCA_018851285.1. Classification (NCBI taxonomy): domain Eukaryota; kingdom Fungi; phylum Basidiomycota; class Agaricomycetes; order Agaricales; family Lyophyllaceae; genus Lyophyllum; species Lyophyllum semitale. The sequence goes on along the minus strand of JABCKH010008071.1, from coordinate 6,844 downwards.
CAAAGGCGATAGCGACTCCCCGATATAGCCAATCAGATTGCAAGCATCGCCTCGCCATGTCACCCTGTCAAAATAGTGTTGAACCTCGGGCATGTTCTCAGCCTTGGCGCGAAGAATGAATTGTTAACATTGCCCCTGGCCGCCCAGCATGTGGACGGCAATGAGGTGACCTACTTCGAACAGGATAGAGTTTGGCATCTGTGATGATGGAATCACCTAGATATCAGGACAAATAATTCAAGATTCCATGCCCAGTAAATTATTCACATCGAGGACGGCAAATGACGAGCGAACTTTCCGTGCCTCCAACCTATCCTACTCTTGATCAGACGGTGGCATGCTGTACCATATAGATCGCTGTACACATGGAAACGACGTCAACTCCAAAATGGCGACTATGCAAGACTAAGAATAGCTACCTGGCGTGGACTCCTCTTTTCTTTGCCACCATTCGAGGTCGCACGTCGTACGGACAGGAATATCATGAGAGCACGTCAGCTCAAACGTCAACACTTCCTCGAGCGTGCATGACATTCTCCGATGCCACTGAGTTTCCTCGCCCGGCATGGCACGAATATCCGCGAGCCGCCCTAGCCGCCGCGGTGATGTCCTGTGAGACAACGTCTGTAGATCGAGCGGAGCGGCAGACTCGAGTCTGTATGGCTTCGGCATATCCTGCAGTCGCATGCGCCGGCGGCAAGCTGATGTGTATTTCGCAACTCTCCATGCCATAGTCGATCGCACGAAACTGAACGATTGTCGAAATCTATACAGCCTGTTAGTCCAGCACATACCAGGCGAATACATACTGTATTTGCGACGACAACTTTCTTATCATCGGGATAAACTGTGCCGGAGAGCGACATGTATCGTTTCAGATGTGTCTCGAAGACTTTGAGGGGCTGGGCAGCATCGATTTGGGCGACTGCAATTGGAAAGTTCGTAAAATTACTCGGGATGGGAGGCGAGGGACGAGGAATGCTGTTAAATCCAATGTACTGCGAGGGCCGACGAAGAGTATGGATGTTTTTCCTGTCAATCTGAGCCATGGTATCGTGCAGAGGCCTCCGATAATTAAAGAATACAGTGAAGACGTTGACTACCGTGCAGGCAACACAGAGCCAGAAAACACTGCTTTGATATAGCGAAGACTGCTTAGTTCCTTTGTCAGAAAGACCGACTTCGTCCTCCTCAACTGCGAGTGGCCGATACTGCCCGTCGCCTGTTGCAGGCATTGAATCGGATACTGGCCGTATTGTGTGTCAAGTTCATCCAACAACGAGAGAAGGCCTCCAACAACTATCGGAGCTTCCGGGTCCGCGGCCAGTCATTTTCTTCTTCCCAAGCATGTGTCGAGCTGGAGAAGTAACAAGGATGGGGGACCCCAGATACCCAAGAAAAACCGCGTTATGATCGGGGTTTGCGGTCTTGAAGCTTACCAAATGGACCATCACCAACTCACTTTTGCTAGCGTAGGCTGGCGTTTGTTCGAATTATTTTGGGATTATTTCTTGTTCTCGAATGCATCGAGAAGCTATCTACTCCGTGCGATGTATACGGGAGTAATGATAAGAATCTTACGATGCCGCGCACGAGAGGTCCGGGAGTAGAAGGAAAATTACAGCCTTGTTCAAGCCTTGTTCGCTAGTAGTGTTCAGCTGACATGCTTTTCACCCTTGGCATTTGCAAGCGATGCCTGTAGTTGCTCTATGACTACTCTGGAACTCTCTGGCTGGTAGTTTTTCTCATGGCGCACCCAAGAGCCCAATTTTATGCAGCGACTTTAGTACTGCTCCTCTTCATGTCTAGTTTTGTGCTACTGCAATTTTCTGTACCTGGTCGACGTTCGTGCATCACATTTCCTGGAGTTTCTGCGTCCTACTTACTCTGCTATGCAGACGTCGGTCCTGCACTCAACTTCAAGGTTGAACCTTCGAACCCTGTAGCTTTGTTCATCGGCGAAGGTTCTCACTACGACCTCGACTCAGACCAAGGGACCCTGGAGTACGCTAAACTCCTTCCTTCAGGCGGTCATACTGTCCATATCACAGACCTTCACACCAGCCGTACGCGGCCATATACCATCACACTGTTCCATCAACTAAAGTGCTTAGGAATTCTGCGCAACGAACATAATGTTCCACACAGCGAATCGCTCGCCCATCACTGCCTCACATATCTGCGGCAAACGATTCTGTGTCGGCCAAATCTGAGGCTCGAATCCGTCCGGAATCCATTGGGCAGCGCGAGCCGCGGGTATGATGCTGTATGTCCCCGCGACTGGACTGGGCTATATGAAGCTGCGGAGAAAAATCATGCGACGTATATCACGCATCTAAAGAACGCCAGGGCATACAAGTAAGGGGTTTTCTTCTTCGGGTACGCCCTTGGCTAAATTCTTTTTGGAGTCGGACATCTTAGGCTCACATCGGCTGCCAGTCATGTGTTTGTCATATTCCCACAGACGGTAGGAGCTTATGATTGGAATAAAAACATGAAGCACTTATGTAGCTCCAATCTTAGATAGAACCGCATGTGTACGTCCGATCGAGCTGGATGTCTGGTTCAACAGGAATATCCAATTATCTACTACACAAGAACTCAAAAAATTGATAAAGCTGCTGATTCACAGGCATTGATCAAACCTCAACGACACTTCATTTATTGCTTCTGCATATTCGCAAGGCCCGGAGAATTTCGAATATGCGATGTGACAGTCGAATCAGCGCGCACTGCGTCCAATGTCCAAGTATAGCAATGGATCTTGGCAATCCCATATACATACCCTGCTTCCGAATATCGTTCAAAGGTTTGACGTCTTTTGACTGAATATTGCTCCAAATGCTCCCTCAAAATCTGCGATTATATCGTTGATAGCCTCAATCCCAGTCGAAATCTATACGCACGTTAGCCAACGTCCAATGAGTGGACAGATATGATCTCCCGTGCAACGTACCCGTATCAGATCGGGGGTTACCCCTGATGCCAGCTGCTCTTCTTCATTCAGCTGTGCATGAGTCGTACTTGCGGGGTGGATGACCAGCGTCTTTGCATCACCTTGGCGCGGACAATCCAGAAAGATAAGGAGATAGTCCCATGAAGAACGTAAAATTGAATCAGTGCTCACCAACATTGGGTAAATTGCTGGCTAGCTTGAGATTATCAACGAACCTGCTGGCGGTCTGGGCGTCCCCCTTTACGCCAAAACTCAACATTCCACCGAAGAGACCTGGGCGCATGAGCTTCTTCGCCATCTCATGCGAAGCGTGTGATTCAAGCCCCGGGTATGAAATCCATGCGACGTGGGGGTGTTTCTCAAGCCAACTATATGATCAGAGTTGAGAAGATGCACTCTATTGACTGTGGACATGAGAGGACTCACTTCGCTAAGGCGAGACCATTAATGCTGTGCCTCTCCCCGCGCAGGCTGAGGGTCTCCAAGCCCTGAAGCAGAAGGAATGCGCCAAAGGGGTGCATGCAGGGCCCGATGTCCCGTAGCATCTGTGCACGAACTTTGATGGCGTATGCGATGGGCCCAAACTTGTCGCAGAAGATCATCCCGTGGTAGCCCTCGGCAGGTTCGGTAAATCCAGGGAAACGTCCAGACCCACGCCAGTCAAATCGTCCTGGATGAACCGTACGTTAAGCAAAAATTCTAGCAAGGGGACTAAGCTTGGTGCACCAGAGTCAATTATGACCCCTCCAATCGTCGTGCCATGACCACCGATCCACTTCGTAGCGCTGTGGACTGAAATAAAGTATGAAATATTGTAGGAGTAAGTAGGAAACCCACTTTACCTATGATATCCGCTCCATGGTCGAACGGTCGAAGAAGATATCCTATAGCAATCACTAAGAGCGCAAAAATAATTTTACAGATTAAGCTCATACCGCCCATCCCGAAAGTATTGTCGACAATCAATGGTATACCATGATCATGGGCAACCTTCAGCCAGAATTCCAGCAACTAACACCACCGAATGACATCGCACCTCACCTTGGCAAGAGCTTGAATATCGAAAACGACATAATCAGGATTAGCGAGGCTTTCGATGAAGATGGCCTTGGTCTTGTTGTCGATGACTGACGCAAACGACTCTGGGTCCAGGCCTGTGACGAATTTAACACCAATACCAAAATTCTTGAAGGTAACTTGTGGAATAAAAATTTAAGCTCCGAGATTGGGGATTGAAGTTCGCTACAACACCTTTGAGCTGATTATAGGTCTTTTCCCGGTAGGGTTCAGCGTCGCAGCATAACTTTAGGGAGCATTAGAAACACGTACTCCGCCGTACAAATGGGTCCTACGAGAATGTCAGCACAATTCAACTTCGGCGATAGTAACCTTACGATGATATGATGTTATCACCCACTCCCGCAAGTGCTCCGATGGCTAGGAATTGCGCTGACTGGCCAGAGGAAGTGGCAACAGCTGCCGCACCACCTTCGAGTTGTGTGATCCGTTTCTCAAAAACGTCCTATAGAAATCTCAATAGCTGGATGAAGGAAGAATTGATAGACATACGACAGTTGGATTCGCAAGCCTCGAGTAACTGAAGGCTGGATCGCTGTAATTAGGCCTATCAGGCGAGGTTGCAAGCCGTACGGAGACAATGGCAGTACTTACTTTAACTGAAAGATCTCGGCACCATGCTAAGGAGCCCGTGATGGACGTTAGGACTGGACGCGATGGTACCCGATGATTGACTCACAGCAGAATTTTTGAAGCAGAAGCTAGTTGACGCGTAGATCGGTACTGCTCTTGCGTTGGTAGCGGCATCGGGTTGCTGGCCACCATGTAACTGAATTGTATCGAATTCTGGCTCTCTACAGTCACCCTCGTCACCGAAAAGCTTGATTTATAACCCATGTTGACTTACTTGTAGAACTGTGGCTCAGCCATGGTGAATATGAGCGCAGGTGAAGCCTGAAGGTGAATGTGTACTTCAGGAAGCACGGTCTCGGCTTATAACGCTCGAAACCCTTGTGATCACAAAGAACCACGCGAAGAGCAGGGATGCCGCATCTGGAGAGACAAGTACAGCGCTAGATTATGATACTTATTATCAAAGTAGACTTCGAAGGTGACATGAGTCCTTAGATTGAAAATGGACACTCGGCTAATTCCATTTGTTGGCCCATCTCCTGTAATCATCGTCGTTCTCGTTCATCGCAGCATAGACCTTCTCCCAGTCCCGACACACCGCAGTATCGCCCACCCTATCAACCTCCAGGTTTCTCTCAATGAAGTCCCCCTCCTCTAAGGAATCATTCGCGTCGCAGAGCAACGTTTGACGCAGATAGTTGAGACAGTGGCCATAGTGCTCAGCGTCAATATATGAGGAATTTCTATCGCGCAGTCTGATTTCCATGGCCCTGAGGCCATGAAACTGGTGGAACATGGAGATCAGAAACAGGCGGTGGTCTGGGCCCAGTCGCACCCTCCCATAGCCCTGAGGCAGCGTTTCGAGCAAATCCCACTCTTGCGTAGCGACTGGATCGCTGTCTGTATTTGGAGACGCGTGGTCTCGTGTAATGTCGTAGCAATATTCTCCAAGGTACCGACCGGGTACTCGAGGGGGAAATCCTGGCCTAGGTATGTGTACTGCCGCGAGCGAGTATCTATGTTCTGAATTATTACAATTATCCAGCTTCCAAGAATGGTGACATACCCGCCCTGAGCAGTCTATCCTTCAACAGCTGCTGCACATTAAGGATCGCAATGCCCAAGTTTGCAACAATCACAGCCCAGATCGTCAACGTAGCGATCGAGGGCGGCATAAGCTGGGATGCGTGTATAGCTTTCCACCCCGAACAGCACTGTGGCTAGCTGACGGCTGGGAACCTACGGATATACTTAATCGTCCGATAAGGACCAATCTCGGGGGGAAGATTGACCACTGATATTCTTGGTTTCACAGGTTGTCCGACATCGCTCTAGTATAGTCATCAGGCCATCAGACCATCCATGTCTTCTATTGTCAAGGCCCTTACTCGCTCGCGCCCGCGTACTTGGTTTTTGGTCTCCAAAATGCATCTTGGTTCTCGTGGTATGCAAATTTTACCGTGCGTTTGACTTACTTATGTTCGCTTCTATCTCATCCGCCGAGATACCGAGATGTGCTTTGGGCCATGATGCATGACCTCTGATCTTCTGGTATAACAAAGCTAAAAGTCTACGCGGCGCCCGCTGTCAAGTGCTCCGACTTTTGTCGCCACGATGCAGCTCTACAAACTTCTCCCCAAATCTGCGTCAGTTGCAGATCGGCGCCCATGCATATGGCTACTTTTCCGCTTTTGGGTGGATCGTTCCAGCAATGCGTTACACAAGCACATCCCATCGTTCGTGCACTCGCGGTACATCCTCCTCAGTTTCCTATCATGATACATACGGCTAAAAACATGTCCCGTCCATTTCGTATGGATGGGTAGTCAAGAAATGTCAAAAAACAAATAACATAAGCCTATCCCGTTAAGCCAACGATAGGTCTTCTGACTTAGTTTGCGTGGACCCATTTAGTGACGGAGTCCTTGGCATACCGTTGCAACGGATCTATATCATATCAAGATCGTCTCAGAAGTCACTCATCTTTAATACTTGACTAAATCAAGCAGTCCTTCGCCCTCACATCCGGTCCTACGACCTTCACGGAACGCGCTAGTAAAGCTATGGGATTTTCCACTGGCAACAGTCGGTTGTTTCTTGTCTCATTGCTAGTTTTATAGAATCTGATGTCCTTGGCGAATTCTATAAGAACCCAGGTGCGTACGGTTGGCGGGAGGGCCACGGTTCGATTTTCGAACAACGCCATCACATCAATTGCTTATCTCCCCATCTTATCTT
>JABCKH010008070.1:0-15072 GCA_018851285.1 Lyophyllum semitale | reverse complement strand
GTCGTTGTTGCCAGATAGATGCCAGCTGTCAGACCAGAGTAGATTAAAAAAGTAAAGCAGAAAGTATAGCAGGGTATAGCTGTGTATAGCAGGTTGAGCTGGCTAGCTCAAAAAAATGTAACAGTGGTTACAGGAGAGATCTCGGAGTCCACACGACGTGAGCTTGACCAGTTGTCGATTTGCTACGTAGTTATGAACAGGGTGAGATCTACCGGTAAATATGTGTAAATACAGTCCATATGCAGCGCCGATGGCGTTGCCAAACAATGCTACAATGTTCGTGCGATGATCGTCGACAATCAATCGCTAGCGTTGATGCTCGCAGGGCGAGCATCAGCTCGATCCCTTACACATGGACTCGTCACTTACTTAATTCCCTGCTAGAGAGTAGGTCGACGACTGGGGGGGGCGGTCAGATTACCGGGGACTTATTGGGAATATTGTTGACTGCATGAGAAGGTATCAGTAAACCATTGATTCGTCACCAAAAAGCTGGGATTGTTGCCTGACAAAGGAAATGAGTCACGAAGAGACATCGGCCTTGAGAATAACACAATTGTAATTGACAAAATGAGTGGACGAAAGCCAGCAGTCGACAACGAAATTCAAAAATTGTCGGAAAAGTTGTGACGCGCCAGCGGAATTTGAAAGGTAGACCATGGACTCCCAGGCTACGGTAACATAATTCGGTTGGAGAATGTCATACGTTCTCGTTACAGCGCTGGCGTTAAACGCGTCTCCATTCGACTCGGACGCCTTTCTCTATGCAGTCGCTCACGAGTCTTTACGAAAGATATAAAAAGTCGATGCTGTACGCTACCACGCAAATATGCCTCGTGAACGAATGTTGAGGAATGTCGAGGCACATGTTTCTGTGGAGTCATGGTGCACTGCTTCAACTTGCTTCGGCCGAAGTCCTCACGTTGAGATTGGTCCAGCGCACCTCTGTCAGTGCGTATCTTTAGAGCGTAGTGGTAGTGGAGTGGGTACACGGAAGGTATAGCTGCCAGCAAAGCGTAGAGAAGTCAGCTGAGATGGTCAGATAGCGATAAGGCCGAGTAGAATACGGCCCGACTGAGCTTATTTTGAGCTCGAAGTAATACTGCACATTGCAACCTCGGCCAAACTGCAGTTTTGCGCCAGCCAGCTCACTGCCATACAGATGGCCTCCGTCCGCCCACTTCATCCAGCCGAAAATGTGCTATAACGACCGAGCACATACCATTCGAAGAAGCCTTCTCCCGAGTATAAATATGGGGGGATAACTCTGCTTGAGGTAGATCCCAAACTTCGAGTCTACACTTTCAATCCTGCGAAATCTCCAAAATGCGCGCCTTCACCGTCTACCTCGTGGCTTTGATTATGGCTGTCTCGGCCAAAGCGAGCATTAACCAGCCTCCGAATTGTAATTGTGTAAGTCTCACCTGCTGTTGCTTGTTGTTCAACGAAAATTGGGCTAATGACTATGCCTATAGCTTACCGACTGTAACGTGAGTGCCTCATGATCGTTGAATTCACTTCTTCTGCTTCTAACGATATGCCGAACTCCAAGACCAATATTGCCGGGGCCTGTAGCAACTACGATCCTGCCTGCGATTACAGCAGCTGCTGTGCGTACTGCGGTTGCGGCGCGTGTGGGGTAGGTCTTGTTTAACATTGTATCGCTAAAGAGCTAATAGCGACTTAGTGAAAATATTTACGTTGAAGAGAGATGAACGAACTTGGGTAGCTCATCTGCTGCGAACTGTGATTGAGACTCAGATATTATGTATGTCGTATGATAGAAGGGCAATGTAGTGATACACTGAATCGGGTCATCGCCCGTTATCGAACTGTCTCGTACATCTTGAATGCGGGCGAATAGAATGCAAATGGATCATCATCCGAGGTATGCTCCCTGACAGGCGAATGTAAGAATGGCGGCTGTAGACAGTGAAAGAACGACATACTCGACTGGCCCTAGTATTTTAAGGCCGCGGACATGTGTGTCCTTCCCACTCATGTGGTTCGCTGCGATAATGATCTGTAGCACGTAGGCATACACCGGGGCACTAGCGTTCAAAGTACAAGTCAAAGTCAAGTTAAAAGGGTTCACAAGCGACGTACAGGCTGTCACCCTCCTCATTTGGCTCGGACGAAACATCGAACGTGATCCACCCCTCCGGTTTGTCAAGCGTGACGAGACGTACGTCTTGTAGGTCACTTGGGCCCGTTCCAGCGCGTATGGCAAGGGCAGACGGGGTATATGAGTCGTCTTGGGGATAGCTGAGGTGGATGCTAATTTTCTGGAGAGATGTCAGGTCTTTTTGAGATTCGATCTAGAGAATAAATATACTTGTATTGCTACTTTGCGGGGAAATTCAGCGGTGATGAAGTGCGGCTGTGGTCCGTCAGAACTGGAGAAAATGAAACGTGAGTTTGGTCAGTGCGCAAAGTTACGCGTCCTGAATCCACTCACTGCCAAAAGGTCTCTGGATCGTCGTCTCGGAGACATTCTGCACCAAAACCGAATTTGTAGGACGATACGGACCACTTGGCGCGTGAAGAAATGTCTGGCCATGGGAGATGTGGAGGAGGCTCGGTGGCTGAGACAAGCAAATTGAGATTTTGATTCATATGGATACAAGTTCAGATTCTGTTACCAGAATGAATGAGGGGAGTGCCGTCGTCTGGGGCGTTGAGAGTGGCTCCTGGGGGTAAGTTGAGAGACATTGAGCGCGGGGAACAAGCGTCGGAGTCGGAACTTGACTGATGACCGCCACCATACTTTTCCTGTCAGGCTCAAAGCCGCTCGACGGACCACGAACCACCTAGGTCTGCGCTTCCTTCCCCCTTATAGCAGACAGTTTTGGCCACTGGTGTGGGCCAGCGGCGTACCCAATAACTGACATAGAAAGACAGTTTCACCCTTCATATGCAATTTACTGGTTTCAATGCACTTCTGGTTTCGAGCTTCTGGTCGTGACTTTCGCTCGTGTATTCGGAATACCGGACAGTGCTAGGACCTCGTAAGCAGCCTATCAGTTGCCTCAAGGCTCAGGCCTCAGGCCTCAGGGCCCAACCCCCACGACTTGATCACTGTTTAAGCTCGGCCGACCCCGCACCTGCCTCATTTCAACGTAGTCTGAAGACCCAGGCTCCAGCAGCGATGGTACGGCGTCGCAAGACACATCAACGTAGGGCATCACCAACTATAGAGATATTAAGCGACAATCCTGGCTTAGACGGGGGTTCAAACAACAGAAAGAGTACACGGAGAAGCATAAATTCATGTCTCCTGCTCGCTATGCCTCTGGATATAATATACGAGGTACTTTAGTCTTTCATCGCTACTACAGTCCCGCGCCTTACCTATGGTCGTTGTCCACTGGCACACGATAGATTTTAACACACCTTCGACCAAAAGATTTACTTTTGTTAACTCGCACCAGCAAAGGCCTGCGTGAAGCTTTATTATCCCGCAACTCTGTAACTGTTTGGAAGGCCGCACGATAAAACGTTCAAGGCCCTACCTGCCCACTTGATTTCTCAGAGAACCGCGATGGGCGGCATTGCTGTTTGAAATAAAATGCGAGGTTCATGTGCTATTTCTCACTGCAGTTCCTACGATCTGACATCTATTCTCGACAGTCCTGTGGCAGAATGTAGTTCATGTTGATTGGGCACTACGTCGCCGCATGTGTCTGTCGTGCCAGGAAGAACAGTACGTAACTTCTCTGCCTTTGGACCCTCCTCCTTCAGCCTGATTCCGCTGACAGTCTTGTACCACGATCTCGATTTTCCGAGGCATTTCCTGCTGTCAGTGAAGATATTATAAATCTTATCCCATATACGCGACGTAATTATAACACCGTCCTTTGCCTATTCATTACTAAACTCTTAACGATAGTCCTCTCGGATGTGCCATCTGCCGAAAACTTCTACTGGCCCGCAGACGTATATTACTTCGCACAGGAGTTGAAAGTTGTCAAGAACAAGGCACGAAAGCAGGGACTCGATGCGAAGGAACAGATCGACAATTTCCGCAAGAGAAGAATCGAGGTCTTAGCGCAAGACAAGGAGGTAAGTACTTTGAGCGTCTTCTATACCTACTGGAAAAGACGCTTCCCACCACCAGCATGGGGAGATATGCAGCGCCTGGGAGCATCGGCGACTCACTCATGATGGCGAAAAAACAACGGAAAGTCGGCGCATGGCGTATGTTATCATCCCCTCCCATATACACTGAATTGGCCCTGAGAAGTATGACAGCATCTTCGAAAAATTCGCGCAGTTGGGCTACGAACACGTTGATGTTGAACTAATTAGCCGGTACCACGAGGTAACACGCCCGGCGCCACTCACAGAACGCGGTTCGTGATGTCTTGACTCTGCTTTCTTAGCACAACTCATTTCCCCCACCTTCCTTGCTTAGTCTGGACATACATTCGGCCATTCCCTGAACATGACGTCATATCATTCAAAGCTCAGCGACTTCGCAACGAACGTAAACAACTGCTGAAGGACAGAACTCAGATGCCGCCACCCCCAAGGTGAATCATTGCTTTCACAGGCATCCCGACCGCATTCAAAGACGGAAGTTGCGAGTTCGAGAATGTCTCCCACTGTCAACGAGGGTTGCAATCCCCTATTTGAGGTGCTATCTTTGGATGTTTCGGCCAATACTACTTCCTTCCGGAAGGTAATCTTTCGCTCCTCCGTCCATGCAGATATTAGACCAGGAAGAAGGGCGCTAAAACGTTCCGCATCGACGACAACATCGTTGTCAGCGTGGATAATCCTTTTGAAGACCGAGAACACGGCAACGACCGTGCTTTTGGGTTGATAAAGTGATTGGATTGGGACGAGAGTCTTGAGATACGCTGTGTATACTTGTTCCAGGATGCCAATCCCTTATTTGGCTGGGGCGGCGCTGTCAGTCACCAGTGTACAAGACGCGTCGATTACACATATCCGTATTATGATATCCGACCTGCAGCTGCTATCGTTATAGCGTCTCGGAAAGGGACCGCTACTGCTGCCCACGCTGGTGCAGCTTGCCGGCTTAGATATGTCCTGCGCTACAGTTGCAGATATGGATGAGCTAGACCCGCTATTCTTTTGCTCCCAGTGCGTCCCTACTGAAGCCGAAGGATACCGCCGCATCGTATATCCTTGGCGACGTGCTGTTCGTTCAGCTTTTTCTGACATGATGCCTGGCTTGTATTGACAAAGCTTTTCAATGTCAATAGAAAACTTGGTATGCTCTGTGCATAAACCGTGTCGGTACTTGTTCACTAACAAATCTCAAAACCGTAGCCACGGCATATCGGAGTCAGCGGCGACACGTCCTTCACCATTTAAGTCCTTTGAACGAACGACGGTCGAATCTCGTCGGATTTTATTTCGCTATCCATCCTGCCTATCTCTGCTACCATCGACTTCTGGGTTTCGCCTCCCATGACCTAAGTAGAGCCAGCGTTACCTGGTAACTACCTTCAGATGCCACCCACCATATCATTCACCTCGATATCGATGTTCTTGGGACATTTAGCATGGTACCAAATTCAGAGCAGGCAATCCTCGATTTGATCAAGAAGTGATCTATAATCTGTTCAAGCCGGTTCGTATAGGTTCGTATACACGAACATCTCCTTCACATGCATTTTAGACCGAGCTTTGTCGTGGCTGGAGAATCTCGAATGGGCTGAATTATATCGTTCCAATCCCTCAGGTGTGTTAAAGAATTCCGGTCAAGCTGAGTTGCTAAGTTGTCTCTTAATTTTCCTATTGCCAGCAAGTCAACCCGAACTGTCGTGCACCTCAGGAGCCCAAGCATTTGCAAGGCGCGCACACCGTCGGATGTTCCATCAGGAGTTCAACCTGTTGAATCATTGGTCCCTGGAAGGTTTTGCGGTAAGCATTCTCTTTATCTGCTCGACCTTTCTAAAGAATCACTTTAGGACGCATCATTTGCCAACTTTCAAGTTCTATCCAGCTTTGCTCCCCGGTGGGGGGTCAAGTATTGGTCAGAGGAGTCGAAAACAAGTTCTGGAGCTCTTCGAGATGTCGCTTTTGCCACTCCTAAGCAAGAACTGCGAGTGCCACTTGTTGCTCACCTATTTTCTACATTATTAGTCACGGTGACCCGTCATTTTCGGCTTTAAGTGATCTCGACAGACAAAAAGTGTATGATCGTGAAGACGGTCCAACGGTCTAAGACCCCACCAGTTCGTCGAACATTCTTACAGAACGTCTTCTATTTGCGAGATCATGAGATGGACCCAGGGCTTTTTCGAGCCCAGTATTAGTGCAGCCCAAGCCAAGGTGCAGTAGCAAATTGACACTGACAGCGTGACAGAATCATCCTAAGATCGGTTAGTGATTGCCGCGAACTTGCACCAAACTTGCACTACCAAACTTGAAACGGCGCCCAAAGGGAGAAGCATTGTAACTATCTGATTGAGGAGAGCTGATATGAACAGAAGGCTATTACCGCCGCCGTCGACGTTTGCTCAGGCATAAAACCCGACGCCCACCTGTTTCACATCCCCATTCCTTTGCTTCACAGTGCCGCATGGATACTTATGATTATATTGTTGTCGGCGGCGGTACAGCAGGCCTAGCTGTAGCTACTCGTCTTGTCGAAGATTCTAATACCACCGTCTGTATCCTGGAAGCTGGCGAGAACATCCCCGAACGTCCTGAATATGTTATACCAGGTGTGTACTCAGACAACAGATCGCTGGTGCTCTTTCCTGAATCGCTCTCCTGCACCCAGGACTTTCGTTCAAGACATTGGGAAGTCCTGAAACTGATTGGGGATTCTCGAGTGTGCCGCAGCCCGGCGCTAATGATCGGTCGATCTTTCTACCAAGGTCTTTCACTTGCCACTGTTCTTAATTTCCCACTCATGGCGTCGTAGGGGTAAATTGTTAGGTGGTTCAAGTGCTGTCAGTTTTGTTTTTCTCGCGATGCTTACTACCGAAATTCTGAAAACTACTTTGCAGATTAATATGATGTCTCTCGGGCGGTAGGAAACCATTCATCCTTGTAATTATTCTCCAACTTATGGATTGCAGGGGTCATGCCAACGAATACGATGGTCTGATTCCCCTTTAATACTGGTAACCATCTTATTCACGTCTGCGATCATAGCTTTCGAGGAATTGGGTAACACAGGGTGGAATTGGAAAGAGCTCCTTCCTTATTTCAAGAAGGTCTGTTGTGGCCGGCATTTTATCGTAATCCTCGCTCATCTGCACTAGTCGGAAACCTTCACTGTCAAAGAGAAAAACACTTCCGACTTCTCGGTCAAGTTCGACCCACAATTTCATGGCAGTTCTGGTCCCTTACAGCGAACGCTGCCGCAATGGTTCAGCAATGTCCATTACCCTTTCTTGACGGCCCTAGATTCTCTCGGCGTCAAATATAATGCAGACGCAGTAAATAATAAATATATGTATCTCTTCCATTTACATCGCCTTACTATTTCCGACTTTAGAACGATGGCGACAATAGCGGAGTGTGCACCAGTGGTATCTCTATCGACCCCACAAAGGCATTCCGCAGCTCTTCTGAATCAGTATGTACTTTGTGATTCTCTTATTTGGTCTATTCACGCGCAGATGCAGGCATATTATCGCCCACACAGTGCAAAGACGAACCTCACAGTCCTCACTGGAGCACATGCCACGCGAGTATTCACGACAAAGTCAACCCTCTCGGGGAAACTGCTAGCAGGCGGGGTGGAGTATATCAAAGGTGGACAGCGATTCACCGTCTCCGCGAAGAAAGAGGTGTTGCTGTGTGCTGGTATGCCCAAACCAACCACCGCTTGAACTGATGATACAGAGCTTGACCAGGTACTTTCCTAACTCCGCAGCTGCTAGAGCTATCGGGTAAGTTTATGAGCTTTCAAGCAAATTCTATGCTTTAATGGTTTTCAGGCATCGGCGATAAGCGGATCCTCGAGTCGCAGGGAATAGCAACACTTGTTGATCTTCCTGGTGTAGGTAGTAACTACCGTGAGTGATTTATCAATTTTTTTGAATGGCGTCCCAACCTGTTATTCGCAGAGGTATGCAGACCTTAGGGCACGATGGCTGGAATCTAACAGCGCTTCACTAGGATCACTTATGGGCTGCATTCATTGCCAAAATGGATCCCAAGTACGAGTCATTTGATCAACTTGCGGATGCAGTCCGCGCCGCTGAACAGTTCAAACTATTGTATGCATGGATCAACTTCTTGCGCATTCATTCTGACAGGTTGTCTTCTAGCAACGATTCTGCTAGTGGTATGCTGGCTACTGGTGGTTCCTCAGCCTTTGCATTTATTCCACCGATGGATTTTATGGGCCCCCAAAAAACCCAGGAAATCGTGAAGGGGTCTAATGTCGTCGGCCTTAACGAGCAGTCGAGCACGTCAAGGCTCCAGCATGAATGGTTTGCCAACAACACTGTACCATTCTTTGAGTAAGATCTTCCTGCATCCTTACACCGTTCCATCTGATGAAAGGATGAAGATTTGGCCTCTTTCCTGGATTTATGCCCGGTACAGGCAAGGTTGCTGACTCTGGGCAGTCTTACATTTCTTTCCTACTCGGTCTCGTCCATCCCTTCGCCCGAGGCACGGTACACATTAATTCTCCCGACCCATTGAAACCTCCCTCGATTGACCCACATATCCTTGACAACGATGTAGACATGAACATCTTCCTCGAGATGATCGCGTTCGCTCGCAGGATGGTCACGACAGATGCACTACGTGACATCGCTGGATCAGAAATCGCTCCTGGACCCGAGGTCCAATCCGATGATGACTTGAAGCAGTACATCAGGAACACAGTCCAAACGATCTTCCATCCTGTTGGAACGGCATCCATGCTTCCCCAAAACGATGGTGGAGTCGTCGATTCCAATCTCATCGTCTATGGCACAGAGAATATACGCGTAGTTAGTGACTGCAGCTTAATCACCATTGATAGTACTCACCTCCTTCTAGATTGATGCCTCCATCATTCCCATTCAAATCTCGTCTCATACCCAAGCTACGGTATACGCCATTGCGGAGAAGGTGAATCTCCCGTTCTTTCCTGAAGACGTGTGCCTGATCTTTATCCGTAGGCTGCCGACATCATCAAAGGCCGTTCGACGGATGTCAACTAAAGGTAGTATGTGGGGAACCCTGCGATCTCTTTTACCACCGTCGTGAGCGATGCTTTCCGGCGCCGCTCTTTACTTCGGAGATGCAAAATCCTGAGGACGGGTGCAAAGTAACTGATGGAGAGCAGAACACCGTGGTTTGTCCGTACGACACGCCAAAAGAAGAACTGTATTTGCTGTGATATTTCTACCAGACGAGAATATATATTTACATACGGCCCTTCATCTTCTCGCACGTAGCAGCAAGGACGTCGTTCTCAACCTTCTTCATGGGCCAGTTCTGATCGATATTCAAAATCAACCCTTCATGCTCGTTCGGCTTCGGGACAACATGGAAGTGGACGTGGGGGATGTGCTGGACGGCAAGGACAAAAGCCTCGAGGTAAGATAAATCCAGCAGAGCTTACTAGGGGTGCTTTACCTGAAATGCTAACTTCCCGTTATTCTGTTCAAGCAGTCAAGACTGAAGGCACTTTGTGAGATATGTTGAAGCATCTATGCTTACCTGAATGATGTTGTACTGCTCTACTCCCGTGGCTAAAGCCACTTTCTTGACGACGGGTCCAATATCCCGAAGATATTCATCTGGGAGATCCGCAAGCGTTTGGGCATGATCTTTAATAGATAGCTGATGAATTCGCGCTACGAATCATAGAACTCCCGCAATCACATACATTTAGGGATCACTTGAGTATGGCCCTCAGTGGTCGGCATGATGTCAAGGAACGCGAAACTGTTCGAGAGATCAATACGTTTTTTCGAGACTTTGGCGCTTCCGAGAGTAGACGTACCTGTATTCAGTTTCGTACACCTTGTGGCAGGGCACAGTCCCTGTTGAAAAGCTGAGGCAGCACCCTCGTAGCTTCTGCGATCGCGATACAAACCTTTCAGAATACCACAGAACAGGCAACTGAAGATGCAGGACATTGATCAAGGTCTTGTAGCAGAATAAATTAATAGCAACTCACGATGCGTCTTCGTTAGCAGCCATTGTTGGTAGAGATTTATTGTGCTACAGTTGTGACTAGTTGACTTGAAAGGGATACCCGGGATATCGATATGGCTCGCTGTGGAAGTCAATAGCAGAAATTTTGACCGAGTCGTAATTCAGAATTTGACTTCATGATCTACCACAACCATCTCCACTCACTGCGATGCTGCCGCTCGAAGATTATCAACGATATGGAAGGCAAATGATCCTAGATGGTTTCGGGCTCCCAGGTCAGATCATTCGTTGCCCAGGTGAACATTTCGTTCATGTCATCTAGGTCAGTTGAAACTTCAAGAGGCATCTGTAGTCGTTGTCGGCGCAGGTGGCCTCGGCTGTCCCGCTCTTCAGTATTTAGGAGCTGCCGGCATCGGTATGGCTTCTCATGCACCTTGTGACGATCTCTGACATGCTTGTGTAGGACGGATCGGCATCATTGACCATGACCACGTCGAGCTATCTAACCTCGGAAGACAGATCCTTCATAGCGAAGAGACCGTCGGAATGCCTAAAGCAGAATCTGCAGCTCAGGCCTTGAGAAGGTTCGCTCCAGCACGCCTCTTTCTGAGTTCTCTGTTAACCTCGCCCGTTAGACTCAACTCACATCTCGTCGTCGATGCTTTTACTATCGCTATATCTGCTCAAAACGCTCTCTCGCTTCTCGAACCATACGATATCATCCTCGACTGCACGGACAATGCGCCTACTAGATACCTACTATCCGACACCGCAGTCACGCTCAAAAAGCCTCTTGTGAGCGGAGCAGCCCAAAAGTTTGAAGGCCAGCTATGCGTGTATAACCTGGGTGACGACGGCCCATGCTATCGCTGTCTTTATCCCAAGCCACCGGCGCAGGAAACGGTCGGCACATGCGAGGAAACAGGGATCCTCGGTGCCGTCACCGGTGTGATAGGAAATTTACAGGCGTTGGAGACAATAAAGATCATTACAGGGTTGCACGGTGCGCGTTGTCTCTTCCCTCAGCAGCTTGAGTGCGTCTGACCCTTGTCATTCGACAGACAAGAAACCGACTCTGCTACTGTTCTCTGCTCTTGGTTCACCCCCGTTCCGAAGTATCAAGCTCAGGTCTCGTAAACCGACCTGCCCAGCATGCGGGACTGCGGAAGAAAAGTTGGGCACCATCCAGGATATTGACTATATACAGTTCTGCGGAGGTCCCCGGCCTGATTGGGAAAACCGAGGGCTGGTGAAAGGGCAAGCTGGTGCTCGGGTCAGCGCGAAGGTATGTTCTTCGTCACCCATTCACTCTGTCATTCATTCAAGTAAGTATTGGTAGGAACTTGAAGCCGCAATGGCCTCAACGAAGTCGTTCAATCTGCTAGACGTGCGCCCCGAGACCGAATTTGGGATCTGCCAGCTAGGCTCATCTATCAGTCAGCATTTCAAGCGCAAATCATTCGCAAATCATTGACTAGTGTACTAATATCAACCTTGGCAGATGTTCCACTCAATCGCCTCGTCGCTAACCCGGTGGAATATCTCCCGCTGGATCCTGCGACCGAGACCTACGTCGTTTGTCGTCTGGGAAACGACTCTCAAATAGCTGCAGATGCTTTGAGAAGTGTGTGCTCCGATGGGAGAATAGGATTGGTTAAAGACGTGGTTGGCGGTTTAAAGTCCTGGGCGAAAGAAGTAGATTCTCAATTTCCTGTGTACTGAACTATCTCGTTTGTAGCTGCCTCGCAAAACCATTCGGCAAGCTGACGCATTTCAAGGAAGGTGGGTAATTGTAGCCCCGGTCGAAGCGCTCGCTAAAGGGGTTCGGGGTAGCCTTTATGGCTCTTGAACGAGATGAGCGTCGACCCTTGTGCGGATCCGTTTGAGCTGTTTGAATTTGATGCTAGGCCTGACATGGCCCCGTGACTCATGTTATAAGCCGTGATAAATTCAAATTGTATTGATGATCATGAGGGCCAAAAAAAGGCATAAGATGATACGATTTCCTGACGACTGCCCATGTGAGTCCTAGAGCCTAGAGGTGCTTTTGCAAGATGACGCATCCACATTAGGCGAACCTTTCTTTCCCGTCTCCTCTCATTACAATGTGAAAGCGCTGTACATAGTCTGCGTCACAGCACTTGCCTGGCTAACGCCTCGCGTTATTAATATTCCCATCGTTATAAGCAGGACACCTAGTCATGAATACTCACGGAACAGATCTTTTGTGCCAGTCTTGGCACGCCGACTCGTACGCTGGACATGTTATCCCATTCAAACCGGACGGTAGTGGCGAGGTGCGCTGAGCTCTCACAATTATCAAGTGCCATACAAACACATTGGTGGATTTTATAGATTACTTCTAGAGCCGAACTCAATATTTGGATAGCGGCCAACATGGAGTGGAAACTGGTCACGTCGTCAAGCGACGAGACGACCCGCAGCGCAGGAACGTTCATCAGCAGGGTTTTTGGCTCTAAGCCACCGACATTGTTCAATGCTACTATCGAAATGACACTCACTAAACGCAGAATGCCTGACCTCTATGGCAAAGACTTAAATGGATATAAACTCAATGAGGACCTCCTTCTCGATGATGCATTCCGGACCAAGCAATACACCGTCAGAATCGACCGGGGTCGTTTCCTTCCTCAAAGCGACCCCTCTGGGTCTAGCCCGCGATACGGGCTGCGCCTGACTTTCGACTCTTCGCCCTATCCGGCTCGAGAGTTGTGGAAGCCCGAACAAGCGGGTGTCGCGGAGAGCATGAGGCAGTTTGAACTGACCCAGTTCTGTGCGCAACAACTGGAGGGTCAGAAATAGACCGATCAATGCATTGTAATGGGATATGTGCGTCCAACTTCATTCTTCACATAAGACTTTAGTCACATACGCAGCATACAGGGCGCTATAGAGGCCGGTGTCGAGGATGGGACATATACCTTGTATGTTAGGGCCAAAGAATACATGCGCACTCTACCAGAGGAGCAATATTCCGACTATTGAGCATATCTTACAACCCCATGGTGAGCACCGCTTGCGCCGCCTTTTGGTTTTCGACCTTCATGCATCAACACTGATCTCTCAACTCATATGTTTGGTGATCTATTCTGAAGGCGACTGCGCCTTATTCATGTCATGTATTCTTGTATTCAGCTGGGTTCCCTTCAATTCCGTCTTGTGCTCATGCCTGTCTGATCCAGTTCTTCGTTTCTACACAGTACGCGGCCTCAATATCTCATGTTTTTTGTCCAACCTAATATCGCTCCGACAATAATCCCGCGAACAACAAATGCGAAGTCGTGCACGCCCGCCAGGTTGGGATCAACGTCGTGCAGTTCACCTCGACCGCATCAGCCAAAGTGTGGATCAAGTCACACAACGGTACATCCTCCCACGTCGAACGCCTAGTTATTTTGCTTATATATTGTGTGGTCAGCCCTCTTGAGACGGGGAATCACCACCACCTCCGTCCGCATAATCTCAAATAATCACCGCTTCGAATGCCCAACCCTGCTCCGTCCGCGGGTCCCGCTGGGCGAAGAGTTCCTGCATAGACGCCAGCTCGCGATTCCGGTGCTGATCTACACCGGCCAATCAGTTCATGAGACCCAGTTCGTCGAGAGGTACAAAGGGGCAGGGTCGACGTGTTCGGTTACTGTTTGTTTGGAGTATTTGACGAATTTCGCGATGGGGTGGGTGGAGGACGTTGGTAGGCTATGCTATATGATGGGTTTTTCATTTTAAGGTGAGTGCGAGATGGTTCGTCTGATCCTTCCATGTCTCATTTACACGTAGACTTTAGATTGCGCCAGTCTATATAGGCTCACATAAGCCCCTCACACGTGAAACGCGTGGACGTTCTTGGTATGAGACTACCAGTCTATATACGACGTGTGAATTGTATTCATGAACATCATCAATTTGTATGCTGTGGACTCAGATGTCGTTGGCTGATTGGACTACCCGCCCTGTCCTGAGTTTAGGTTCCGCAGATGCTCAAGTACTTTCACGGTCTAAGCTTAGGTTAGTTGCAGTGGCGAGTATGAAATTTCAACTAGAACCCGTGTACTAATACCAAAATTCTACTACTTCAGGGCCTTGATCCGTCCGAACCAAGAGCTTTTCAAACTATGCCTGAACCCGAACCTCGATACCAGTGGTCTCCCCCGCAACTGGATAATCAATGTACCCGACATAGGCATCATCCTGCTCACCAGGAATGTAGAACGTTTTTCGGTCGTACTTCGTAAGCGCCACATCGTTCTTCAATTTCAGCGGCAGGTCGGGCTAATTAAAATGCATCAATATCACCACCCACACGCGATAAAGACTAGAAAACTCACATTCGAAATGTAGAACCTTCCGAATGCGGCCAGCTCCGAGCCGCGCTCCGCCGCAGCTACGGCCGTCGCCGCCGTGTGGCCTCCAGCAGAAATATACGGGCGCGACTGCCAGATCGCGCGAAGGAAGTCATTCGACTCGTGTGCAGATAGTTTCCGGTCCTGGTCCCCGCTGGTCCGGGGTTCAATGACGTGGAGATATGCAAGTGACGGGTGTGCATCACGGACGGCCGTTACGAGATGTGTGAACTGAGGCACTGGATCCGCCATGCCCATATCTAGGAGATCGCCGTGTTAGGCTCAGAGTATAGATTGCACAGCAGAAAAACATACCTTGGAAGGTGCTCCACGGGCTCAGCCTCAGCGCCGTACGCTCCGGTCCAACGGCACGAACGACGGCATCGACGATCTCGAGTGTAAACCGGCTACGCGCCTCCACGCTCCCGCCATATTGGTCAGTCCGCACATTGCTCACGTCTTGCAAGAACTGGTCGATAAGATATCCGTTCGCAGCGTGAACCTCCACACCGTCGAAACCTGCCTTATGTACGGCATTATGTGCGGCTTGTGCGAAGAGGTCGACATATTCAGAAATTTCCTTGATGGTGAGCGGGCGTGGGGTCGAGTTGGGCTGGGA
>JABCKH010008069.1:0-15080 GCA_018851285.1 Lyophyllum semitale | reverse complement strand
AGACTTGTTCTCTTTGGATCTCCCCTCGCTAGGTGCGCCTTTATGTATTGATACTTATCTATCCATTAATATATATTCTTTGGATCTCCCCTCGCTAGTCTATGCACGTCCCACGGCCTAGAGGGTCGCCCTTATACACGGCACCATACTTCCCAGTGATTCTTGTCCTGGAGGTATTTGTTCAAGCCTTTGTGGAAGTGTCTCCAGACAGGATCAGTCATTTGGGGGACCTGGAGAGGGAAATTTATTTTGTCTACTACGTCTCAAATATCTCTGTAATTATTCTCCATCTTTCTCACAATTATTGAGGGGCAAGTAAATCCGAAGGATCAACAATATCTGACCATCAAACCCCGATAATCACCTTGACCCCGTCAAACCGATAAGGGGTCAAGTTTGTCGGGCACATCACTGTGCTCCATCACATCCGGCCTCAAAGACCTCAATCTATTTTACAAATAAATTTGAGCAGTATTGTATAGAATCATGCATCTGACAACCCCTTGATGTTCACAATCAGAGACGAGAAGGGAAATATCTGTATGTATGGTACAAAAAACCCATGATGAGTGCAACAATTCAACAGAATTCTCAGAGCAGATTTGCAATCTGTTGTTCTCAGAACACATGTAATTTTCATCGTAGTACACCCACAATAGACACCTGTATGTAAGAGTACCTCTCACTCAGACACCCTCCATTTCCCCTACGCTACGATACCTCACTCACCATGCCCATATTGCACATACTATATCCTGATCGCGACACCTCGATCATGTAACGATCACATGATCGCTCTATTATATACGCGTACACTTGTATTTGGAGACCATTCTCTCTCTTTCTAATACTATCACTGTTCCTGTTTACGATCCCGCTTCCCATTTTAGTGTCGGACCCCTTGGGTCCGCCTACACTGTAAGGAAAACATTACATTGATTGATTGAAACTCCTTTGACAACGAGGATCTTGTAACCTGCTTCTGGGTGTCAGCAGAGGGTGTGTGATGTAGATAGGCAGTGATTATATATCATCGGTGAGAAGCCGCTAAGGTTTCCAAGATAAGAATGTCAGAACGAGCATTTGAAACAGGACACGCTCACTACACGCCCGCCACCAATCACTCCGGCCGGGGCCTAAGCGGACTCAACCCAAACACGTCCCAGAACTCGCACGAGTCTAGTGCACGGCCCAGCACTGCAATGTCCCTTGGGAGCGCACGCACGTCCTGCTCGAGCATCAGCTCGCGGACCCACTGCGCGTGTGGGCCGCGGTCTTCCTCCGATGCAGGTGCAAGAGTAAGAGTAGGACGCACGCCCCACGCGGACGCGAGATCCCACCAGTCGTACACGCGCCCGTCGGTGAGGATCCAGCGCTGCCCGGCGGCCTTGGCAAAATTAGTGTGGACGGCGAGGATCGCTCGGGAGAGGTCGAGCCCGTGGAGCAGGTGTAGACTTCCCTGGGAAGACATAAGCAACCAAGCGAGTTACGCAGCGATGACATTGACAGAAAAGGGGTGAAGATAATACCATTCGAGTTAGCATTGCGTAAAATAGCGCAAGGAGGACGGAGGCACAGACCTTGTTCCGCAAGGCGTCCTTGGTGGGTGCGACCCTGGCAACCCAGTTGCGCGGCGACCGTGCCCCGCCCCACAGACCAGCAAGGTTGAGAACCGTGGTGGGTGTCTGCGGCGCCGACAGCGCGAGGAGCTCGATCTCGGCGCTAGCGCGGTCGTTAGGGACGAAGGGCGTGTGTCGGTCGTACCACTTGTTTTCGACGGGTTTAGGGGTAACTGTCGCGTTTCCTACGGTTTTGCGGGTGCCCTAGGTAAGAGAAATGAGACTACATGATGCAATAAAAGGGAATCCCAAGTACTCACGTCCCAGATCCCCGACGTCCCAAGCTGTATGAACCCCGTCTCGAACTCCCGCCCACCCGCTTCTCCACGGCTCCACCGATACAATCTTACGAGGCGCTCAGAGGCACCGTGTTTCTCTATCGAGAACGTGATCAGAACGGTGTGCGCGTCAGGGAGAGCCTTGTACGCCTCGATGTCCTCTGAGTCGAGGTCAAACGCGAACTTGATGGTTTCGTCGCGTCCGGAGCGAGTTGTGGCGGCGTAGGATAGCGAGCGCTCTATGCAAAGCGGGATGAGGAAGGTGGACGTCCAGCCTGCGCCGAGGATGAGAATATCTACGCTCATGGGGTGCCAGAGATGGTGGTGGAAGAGAAGGAAGGTATTTATAAATCCTAGGGTCTAGACTTGTCGTAAAAAACGTCGTTTGCCAGGTTGCCTGGTTGCGTAAAGCCTTAAGGCGTCTTGTGTGCTGGCAGCGGTGATGCTATTACTATTAGGCACCGTGACAACGGGAAGTTCATATAATGAAAAAGGAATCATTTACCTGGTCCGAATGGTTACGTTGGCTGTCAACTAGCCTTCCAGGTATTGACGCAGCTGGCTAGCTTTCCAGCTGTATTGAGGATGTCCATAGTATTTGCGATTGCAAGTGTGATGGTTGTGGATATCATGTAGCCGACATCGGGGAAAGCCATCATCTTCGTTTCTATCTCCCTGACATGCCGACCCCGCCAACTTGAACCGTTGAATGGACTCGTTCGTTCGCGTTCCTTAGGCACTCGCCTGAGCAGCCGACTCGAGATCTGAATCCAGCTCCGGCATCGACTCGCACCTACACCATTTGATGTGCTTCAGTCTCACAACTCCATGTTATTCTTATGATCATCCGTCGTTCCGGACATCGATAACAAATCTTCATACTACCCTGTCCAATAGGTAACTGCCACTGGCGTCAATGGGTTCGTAGGATCGAACGTGCCAGTCCTGCAATTCATCAGCCTGATTGGTTACAAGTTCGCGGGCGGGTCGACTGTGGGTTTTTTCAACTTCATTATGTTCCTTTCCAATGCTTATTCGTATATCCGATTAGCATCCAACGTCGAGAGACTGCTTACACCCATGTGCTGTGATCTACGTCGCAGCCATCCGCATCTCGGTCCAAGGAGAGCTTCAACGTGAGTCATAAACTTTGAAGGGTACCCCAATGGCCTCAACGTCGTCCGCCAGGCTGTCATTATAGGAAGCCGGGCTGCGACCGTCCATCCAAATTTTACACATGGTTTCGCTCCGTGTCGCATTTGCATGCATTTCGGCTATTCTCGAACAAAGCTTCGGTGATCATGTAAGTAGGGACTGAGAAAAGTGGGCGTTGCCCATTATTGATAGTTATTCGCATTTCAGGTTCGCTAAAAATGAATTCCTCACGATTCAATGTGGACCTATTTCGCTGCTAAAGTTTTTCCAAAACACTCGCCCTTGGAGTTTCAGTGGTGCAGAGCCGCCTTGGACCTCTCGTTCAGTATGTGCATAGGCATAAAAACTATTCGAAGACTGATATAAACTACTTCTCTCTCTAGAAGTTATCCCGCTCAGCCGGCACGTCTGGGCTCTACACTCTCCTCCCCATGACCAGGCGTGGAGGACACGCGCTTCCTTGTCTCGGGCGGCTTTCAGATTGATTGCGCGCATTGTATGTTACTCTAATTGTTTTTTACATAACCACTGGACTTACTCTGCTTGGATTGGACCCAACAAGAAACACGAAACACTCGATCTTCTAAACCCTATGGAAGCCACAGCTCAGTGGGTTACGGCGTCCTACTGTCATTACCAAGCCAGCGTCGTAGTTTCGATCGGAAGACCGAGAGTTCGAGTCTCTCTGGTGGCAATAGCCTCTTAACGAGCTCCCTTTTTGCAATGACGAAACTGCCTTGCACATTCATATATGCAAGACCGTGGACGACAAGAAACGCGTAAACTCGAAGATCAATTACGGAGGATTATGGTACCTACCACGAGGCTGGCCTCGCTGAGCTAATTATGACGTGGTGTCATCCGTACCCGACGTCAAATTAGGGTTCATCTTCTCCTACCCCTCCCGACCTACTGCAGATCCACTTCACGGGCTCCTTGAGCGTGTTATCGGGGCTCGTCTTATATCGCCCCCTACCTCAGAAGTCTCGACCTTGTTCTTAAGACGAGGCTTCGTCCTATTTCTATCACTTCTAGCGCGGCTCGCTTCGTCAACCAAGCTTAAGCATTCCAATTATTGCTCGATACGCACGATCCAACAGCTAGCTAGCGTCGGAGGATTGGCCTGCCAGCAGAGCTCAAAACGTTTCATCGGACCCGCTGCCGAGGGGATGGTTTCAGGGCAGGAGCAGGTAGCCTCCTTCTAGTGGACTTGATTGCATTGGCGTCGAATGCGTATTCCTCTCGCCGTAACCATGTCCACGCGGATCAGTACCTAGTTCCTTGCCTTCAAGAGGTGGAATCGCGGTCGAGACTGGCTAGACAGATATCAAACGCTAACCATCCGACAGCTTTTACCTTCTTCCATGCCAGCTGCTGAACTCGTCACGACAACCCTTAGGTTGAATAGGGAGATGAAGCCTTTAGAAGGCCCAGCATAGCCACGCCTCGTTGGCGGTCGAATGCATAGCGGGAACATCAAACTTGGGCATCTTGAGTCGTGACTAACGACTGGGGCAATATCGGACATTTGACTCAAGGCAGACAGACATCGTCCATAATCCCCACACCTGTACCCTGTATGTACGAGCTCCTAAGCATTGATACACTGCTCATCGGCACGTTACGATTTTTTATTTATTATTGTGCCTAGGACCAGACGACATGCCAGACACCGACGTGATGGACAGTTGGGCGCTAATCTTAAGCCACGTATACTCATCCGTCGTAACATTACTCTTCCCCGCTGATTACGTGGCAAGTGGGCAGCATAGCGTTATGTGCGTCCCCCAGTTCGTTTCCTACTTGAAGCTTGTTGATTTACTTGTGCATTTAGGTCGACGCTGCCAGTCGATCTCAAGATCGCTGCCCTGATGGTTAGATTACAAGAAGCACTCCTTGACCGTGGACTCTACCGGCAGTTGTTAGCATCCCGCGGTCGAGCCGCACAGAACCTGCTTGATTCATTCCAATGGGTAAGGCGCCTGGAACCTCGTTATATCATACAACTTATCTCCCGATTAGATTCTGGACATGCGGGGACTGAACGCAACATTCCGAAGCAACCTCATCGTAGCGACTCAACGACTCTCAGCACTATCAGGTCTTTACCCTGCGTGTTACGAGCTGAAGAACGTTGTACAAGACAGCCCTGAACCTGTTGTCTCTGGAGGCTTTGCGGATATCTACAAGGGAAACCTTCACGGACACGCTGTGTGTCTAAAGGCCATTCGTGTCTTTGAGCGCTCTGAGGTCGAGCATATTTTGAAGGTAGATCCACGCTCTGGTTGAATCACCGTAATTGAACACTTGTAATTCATTCTTTCACAGAAAATTTGCAAAGAGGCGGTACTCTGGGTGCAGCTCTCGCATTCTAACATCCTCCCGATCTACGGATTATATCGTTTCCAGAATCAAATTCGCCTTGTATCTCCATGGATGGAAGAAGGCAATATTACGACATACCTGAAAGCCAAGCCTGAAGCACTTCGTCTTCCATTGGTTAGTACATTCTATATTTGCGCTGAGTCTCATGAAGCTCATTGAGGTACTAGGCCATCGATGTCGCCCGAGGGCTATCGTATTTACACAAGAACAAGATAATTCACGGAGATATCAAGGGGGTTAGTGCTGCCGCAGTCCGCTTATTTTTTGTTGTAACCAATTATCTCAACAGCTCAATATCCTCATTGACGAGTCGGGCAGCGCGCGTCTGGCAGATTTTGGAATCTCTGGAGTGTCCGACCCGGACATAATTGCGTTGACGGCTCACTCATCAGCTGCTTTGCAAGGGGGTACAGTCCGATGGCAGGCGCCTGAGCTGTTCGGTGTAGAAGATGACAATGCAGTGCAGAACACTGTCGAGAGTGATGTGTATGCTTTATCCTGTGTTTTCTATGAGGTGAGTAGTAACACTGTTCCATGTGAGTCCCGTGCTCAACAAGATTAAGATATTCACTGGTGACGTCCCATATGCAAATATCACAAACCTCGCCACCGTCATGTTCAAGATCACATCTGGTGTTCGACCTTCGCGACCCCTGGAGTCAAGTCCATCCTGGCGAGAATGGAGGCTAACAGAGAATACGTGGTCGGTGATGCAGGATTGTTGGAAGAAAAATCCAGCCCAGCGGCCATCGGTCAATGTCATTATCAAGCGGCTTACTCCTGATCTGACCGAGGACCAACGGTCAAATGCGCAAAGAAATATACTTTCTCCTGCTGCTCTTCGGGAAAGGATCTGCGACAACATCAAGGTAATGGCGGTGTCTGATTTTGATAGCTTGTTGCGCCCTGAGGTGGATGGAAAATCGGTGACTCCAGGGCCCGTTAGGTCAGGTGAGTTTCTCTTTATGAGCCTTTCGGAATGGAAGGACATGGCTAAGTGAATTTCCTCTCATAGCGGATCCTGGAGTCCATATGCCGAGCGAAATGTCAACACCATGGCTAGAGCCCCAAGACGGGAGCCATGGATTGTTCGGTTGAAATTGAGTTCGGAAATTGACAACGTCACGACTACATCACAGGAAAGAGATTGAAGTGCAGTTTGTCCTCTGCATGACAGCGAGAGAGGGAAAACACATGCGTAGCTATGGCACATACAAGCAAGCTATGTAGGGTGTCTGATCCCGAGATCCATGAATGGAATAAAATTGGCTGACTACATTACGGTAAAGGCGTCGGCACCACCATGCCTGGTCACTGGCTGGCATTGAAGCACCTTAAGACAGGGAAGCAGCACACCCTGTGCAATTCTGTGAAGTACATCCTGTTGAAGAATGAAGGCGGTGCTCTTGAACTCCACTAACGATGGTATGACAGACAGGAAATCATGGATCATGGCAGGAGCCGTGTAAAACTCTTTCACAAGTCCTTCAGACCTGTGGTCGAAAATCTCCAGATCGCAACCGGATTGAGTGATCATGTTCTGAACAGCAGGAAGGGGGAGTGGAGCTTCGCAATCGATGTGCAATTCGACAAGGGCCGGAACCATAAGGGATTGAAAGATCCAGTTATCCTTGACTGAGAGGAGTCTCAGGGATCGCAATCGAGGAAGGAAAAGATCTCTCTGTCGTGTACGCTGTTCCCTTTCGTGGGACCAAGGCTGTCAATTTCGTTAGGGAGACACATTCTTGGAGCACAACCCGTAGCCCTCCGTCGTTCAGGGGATCGGCCATGAAAAATTCGGCTTCGACGAGCTGCTCCCATGGAAGCATGATACGAAGAAACGGCCAACGAATGGGTTGTGTAACCGTAACAAACCTGAGGTCGGGGAGATTAACAGGGCCGTAGGAAAACACTGTACCATCGCCTGACGGCACTTGGACACATAGCATTCTTAATGCGATGCAGGCTTCGATGATCTGGTAGATGTCGAAGAGAAAGAGAGCTTCGACGCCGGTGATGTCAACCTCGGTGTTCCCAGGGATAATCGAGGGAAATTAAGGAGCGTGAAAATAGAAAACATGATGCGAGCTTGAGTTTCGTCAGGCTCGACGCCGCCTTGAAAGGCTTGAGCCCCTCCCACCTTGACATCTCACTATGGTACGTCTCTGGGGCTCGATAATCAAGAGTGAGTATTTCCAATTCCAGGGTCTTGAGGTCAGAAAACTGAGCTGGCGCCACGACCCACAGCGCGTCAAAATCATGGATGCGCAACTTCAGCGAAAGCTCCGTTATCCGTGGAAGATTTGGAAGGACTAGCCTCGAAAGTGCCTGATGACCGGGTCCGGCCCCATGCAAAGCTACAGATAAGAAGCCGGTCCGAGGAACGATGGAACTTGCGGCGTCCACGACCGGCTTATCATATTTCGTTAACAGTATTTGCTGCCAAAGCCTACGTTCTTGGATTGCGACGTGTCTCCACCGAGAACACACTTTGGTAAAAATCCAGGGGACATCGGTAGACGGAACGACGGCCTCGCCGTTTCCCAGTGCGAGGACGAAGATCTCGGAAAGAATCTCTGTCGGGAGACGTTTGTGTGGTGCTATCGCAGCGCGCAGTTTCTCCACTTGGGACTCCATCTGCTCTTCCTTAGCGATAAGGCATGCGATGTGCTGCTTCAATTCTGAGAGCTCCTGCACTGTACAGGAGACAAGAAACCGGCCTCGACGGAGCTCTTCGTCAGAGAGATTGTTCTTGCTACTTGTTCCTTCGTCAGACTCGAGTTTGCGTATGAAGAGTTCATCGTTGACTGACATCTTCAGTAAGGTGTTTTAATTACTAAGAATTGAATGGACGAGTCAGGTGGGCGTTGAGAGAAATTTACCAAGGACCACCGATGCTCTTATATATGTTTAATCTGTCCCATTAAAATCTCCTATAGGCAAGAAAGCGGTGGGTCCGCAAGGTGCGGGTGGGTCAAGGTCTGACTTTTCTGGTTGACTTTCAAAAATACACACGTGATAAGTTCCCATTCCGGCTATCTCTGATCTTTCTCTCTTCAGAACGTTAGGAATGGCGCGAGCTCGGGACACGAGGGAGCGGCGCTCACAACGTAGCGAGTAGGAATTTCCAATTGCAAGAACGCTTGAGGCGCCCAAAGGCGCAGACAAATATGTCCAAATAAACGCGCGCCCAAACCGGAATGATCATACGCCTCAACCAAACTCCCACAGTGTTTCTTACAAGTTTTCTTCTCGTATATCTTATCCACTTCGTTAAAACCGCCATTCCGACGCAGATGTTGCGACCTGTCTGCTCTGTCAAACCATCTTCGAATCAGTTTGCATCTTCAGCCTCGTTGTGAACGGTCGACCCAAATCTTTGCTAGTAACAAGTGATGTCGTCCCCATCCTCATCTCAATCGGTACTCATGCCGAAATGCAACGCGCGTGCACTATATTCCATTCCAAACCACGATTCCGGTCATGCGTGAGAGACCAAGCTTTTAGTAGGCGGCTTATAATTCTCAACGTAGATTCAATTTTTAACGTAGAATTCCAGTCGCCACGGTTGACTATTTCCGTAACCCTTATATCGGTTGCGTTTCTCAACACCGAGTCTCGACTCACGCTAAACTTGAACACCAAATATGAAGCGGAAAGACGTTGTACACCAAGCAAGGGTGCGTTCCTTGTTGACAAATCTCCCTCTACATAATTAGCTAACTCCGTGTGATTTTGTGCAGACGACCCACTAGAGTCAACGAAGCAACAGAGTCAGGAGCCTGTCTCGCATCGCGGAATGTCGTTGAAGGAGACGAGAGAGGGTAAGTACTGCTGTGTTTAGACTCTATACTAGTAGAGCCATCATTTTTAGGGCAGACTATAAATGGAAGAAACACAGACTGAAGTGACTCCGTCTCTGCCTTAGGTATTCTGCTGCCGTCCCCTGAGGGCACAGCACCGAATAGCCTCGCGTTCGCAGTGCTATGCACAATGTGGGCGGACTAGGCAGGCAGTTGGACGACGTACATATGATTACATGGTCTGTCCACCTCCTGCCGTGAGTCTTCTCTTTTCCTTGTCGTGACTTCTCTTTATACTTATCTACCCAAGTCTGACCTACCCGGCTCTCCTCTCCCCGACCACGGACCCGCCCCCACCCGCAGGAAGTGGTGAGCATGTCGGCCCGGAGACGATCAGTGAGTTAGGGCGATGGGGATGACTCGGAGGGTATAAATACGGAGGGTGGGTTTTTCTTTTTGTTCGAGGGGCATTCATACTCGTATTGTTGGTCTATCTAACGCCTATCCGCAGACGTTCTACTCCGTGGCATCGCACTCGTATTCGGCTCAGCAGCAGAAACAACTATTCAAAGACTCGTACTGTCTCCAGAATTTGTCACGCTCTAATGTGCCCCATGGCTTAGTTGGTTACGCCGTTCGACTGTTATGGCGAGACAATAGAATTCAATCGGAAGTTCGAGAGTTCGAGTCTCTCTGGGGTAATATCATGGAAGTCAGAAGATGATATTTTTGGCGGCGAAGATCGAGCCGCAAGCCGTCTTGTAGAATCCACATAGAGGGGCGACGCGTCTCAGCAACGATTGGGCATGCCATTTGTCCTCGTCCGCACTTCGTGGCGTCGCACTCATATTCAGCGGCAGAAACCAGAGTTGTACTGGAGGTGTTCGGTGTTCCATAAAAGCTGCGTGCGTTTTCCCATCCGACTGGCTGCTTGTTCCTCGATCCTAGGAACGACAAGTTCTCGTTCAGTGTATTCCTCAATCGCCGGTGCGATACTTGAATCTCATAACTTATCTATTCTCCTAAAGATGGACTCTTGTTTTGGTGCGTCGTTCCAGTCCCGATATTGATATCAATGGCGACTCTTCATAACAAAACACTCGCGACCTGTAGATCTTCTGGCAATAACAGGTCAAGCTCGCGTCTTAGCCTTGTCGTTGTACTACTTATGTGCCCCATGACTTAGTTGGTTACGGGGTCCGTCTGTTACAATACGGAGTTCAACGGTCAATCGGAAGTTCGGGAGTTCAAGTCTCTCTGGGGCAGTGCAGACCGAATCGCGTTGGGCATTTTTGGCGGCGATGAACGAGCTGCAAGCAGTCTTGTGGGTCTACCCAATGGCTCCAATAGGCACGACGCGTCAAGGATATCAGAACACTCCCGTGGGGCGGTGGGTACGACTCGAACCTTTGTCAAGTTGTCAAGGCTCAAAATTTGTGCAAGACTCGGAGGGCTGGACTCTCCTTGAGGGTTAGGATATGAAGGGATATGATCGCGAGTTATTCGTTAAATCGCCCCAGCTCTTGAGAATAGATCCAAGGAACATCTAAGGGTGTGCCCCATGGCTTAGTTGGTTACGGTGTCCGGAACTTTGAGAGTTCGAGTCTCTCTGGGGCAGTTATTGAAGTCCGAGCTGCGATTTTCGACGTTGCGAAAAGATCACGTGTTGAGTACTTCTAGACATTGATTGTAATGAGGCATGTGTCCTCTCTTTTCTAATTTTCTTCTCCCTTCTCAAGCTCTCAAGCTTTCGATATGATGATATCTCTTGCAATTATTGATCTCTTGCGACGACTTCTCATGTTTTCCACCAGTCTTCCTTCGCAGACATGACCAATCCAATTAGCAGGGTTCACACTTTGTGGGAAACTGCCGTCATCGCCAGGTCCCCGCGCCTCCCCGCGTTGCACTAAAAAGTGTCCCTGATTCGGTAGCTATGCTGACCGTATGCATTTTAAATTCGGAACATATATATCGAGTAAGTTCCATTTTATCGATAAGGCTTCGAAAGGTTAAAGTGTCTTTCCCATCTGCATCCGCAGCCGAAAGAATCCTCAGGCTGGCAACGACTGACAGTTCACCACACACGTCTGGCAGAGTGTGGATGAGGACGGAAGGCGAAGCGCAGGAAGCAGAACGTTGATTGATTGAAGGAGGAAGAGG
The DNA here is from genome assembly GCA_018851285.1 of Lyophyllum semitale. NCBI lineage: Eukaryota > Fungi > Basidiomycota > Agaricomycetes > Agaricales > Lyophyllaceae > Lyophyllum > Lyophyllum semitale. Next base: position 3,677 of record JABCKH010008069.1, on the reverse strand, counting down.
AAGTGTAGAATGTGCCAACGGAGAAAGAGGGAGGAAGGAAGAGGAAGAGGATCGCCGTCCGCGATCTGCTCACCGTTTCCCATCTCCGACGGGAAGACATCAAATTTCGATGAGCCTCGTGTGCCGTTCTCGGGGAGTAATATAGATGTCTATTGGAGCTCTGCTGGCCCTGAGCGCTGGCGCCGTCTACCCTGCGGTGGCGTACGACTAAAACTCTTATTTGCTGTTCCCTCCTTCATCCCAGCGACACCCGCAACTCGCGATTATGAACGACACACAGATCTTGCAAGTCCAAAGGTCCATCCTCATAGCGCCATTACTGACGTCTTTGTAGCTCCATTTCCCAGTTGCCAGCAGACAACGACACGAGCATCGAGCAACTTGAACGTACCTTTGTGAGTCTTCTTCCACATTTCCCTCCCGCACCATCGATCTGACGCGTCGAGCTCCCAGTGCACCAATTTTTCATGCTGCAACATCCTCCTGCCTGACCTGCACGCGCTCCTCGACCACTTCGACGTCACAACCTCCGGTCACGCCGTATCCTCAACCCCGAGAACGCCGGTCCCGCCTTCTCCGCCCTCCTCCCCGCCCTCCTCACCAGAATCCCTCGCGCCATCCACTCCGCCCCAGCCACACTCCCTCTGGACGCTCCCGGCACACATCCAGCACCTCATCCTCTCCGGCGGCTGCGCACCCGACGGCCCCGCCGCCCCGCTCTACTACAACCCCGATCCCTACGCCCTCGCCGAGTACCCGACATACGAGCACTGCTATCATGCTGCTGCCGCTCCGGCGCCGTCCCTCAGCACCCTCGTTGCCGACGCCCTCGCTCCCCTCCTCGATGCCCCGCTCGCCGCCTCGCCGTCCTCATCCTCTCAATCTTCGGCTCCGGGCCCGTTGCCGTCGGCTGATGTCCCGAAGAAGCACGGCAAGCGAAAGGGCAAGGTCGATTTCGCGGGCATGCCGCTTTCTTCCAGGCGAAGAGCAAAGAAGGCATTCCAGTGTCCCGTACGTCCCCCTCCCTATTTTCCCTCTCCTTCAACCACCGACGTGAATACTGATCTCGGGATGTTTGGATGATGGTAGACCCCCGGATGCACGAAGTCATACCTCAACCCGAACGGGCTCAAGTACCACCAGGAGAAGGGGACGTGCAAGATCGAGGGCGAGGGCGGGGGCACGACAGCTCCGGTGTCGTCCAGCAGTGTCCCCGCCGTCGATATCGATATCGATTCCGACGCCCTGGCACCGGCACCGGCGTGCGAGGACCTTCCGCTTGAACTTGAACATCAGCAGCAGCATATCCATCACCCCCAGCCGCGGCCGGCGCCGTACCCTCTCAGCACCGAGGGCATCGACACGCTCGAGGACTGGTCCTGGCCTGAGGACGCGGGTCTGGGGCCGCTCCTGGGCTTCGAACCCGTATTCCAAGATGACTACCCCGTTGCCGTTTAACATCCTTGGTTGGTTGTCAGTATGTCTATGATTCTCCGTGCGTTCGTCTAGCTATCTGAGTGTTGTCTGTCATATCATTATCAACACCTGTACATCCTCTCCTCGTCGTTATCCATATTGTAGAAATCCTCGCACCTCGTTCCAAAATTACTCGTATAATCTCATTATCTCATTATCTCCATCTGCGTGCATAGTATTAGATTCTTTCGCTTTTGCTGTACTTTCGTATATGGGTACCGTTTCGCATCATGGCGGCATATGTAGCGCACCATGATGTATGACTGTCTTTGTTTGCGTAGGATAACGGTTTCCGGGAAAGGGATGTTGCTAAGTATAACCAGCATAGACGCGTTGGTGGGTAGGACAAGCGCCACCGAAAGACTAGCATTTTTTAGAAGAAAAATTATTGGGCTGAGGCCGAGTGGCAAAACATAGGCATACCTCGACGGTTGACACTGATCTTCCTGTTAAGTTGCTATTGAGGTTTACATAAGTAGTGGGGTTACGCTATTGGGCGTGCCCATGTGTTGCCGGGTGCTATTGTTGCGTGGAACCCGGATCCTGAACAGTGGGATACTATACGTAGAGGGGGGGGGTCCCAGACCAGCCTTAAATAGTTTGACCCAATTTTTTTTCGCTCGAAAATGCATCTGGTCGACGCGAGCATTCACTTTTGAAGCCTGTATGCTGTACAGTCCTGTTCAAAGACTTGTCACCTTACGATTTTGCTCAGATTTTCGTAAAATACACATAATTAAGCCTAGGTCTATTGCTAACCAATTTAATGGGTAATTCAACAGATGTAGCTCAAAGGATTTTAAAAGAAGAAAAGGACGCGGAAAGGAAGCGCAAAACAACAAACAAGCTATGTATAACATGTCTCGGCCGTAGACTGGTAACCACTCCCTCTACCGGAAGGCAAGGGTCCAAGACATTGTGTTGAGCGAGCGAACACGCCTATCAAGCACTCTTCTGTCAGTTATAAGTTCAAAGTCTGGGCTATATTCCTTATTCAAAGCGCTTAATATCCGCCGTCCGGCCACAACACCAATATTATCTTTCGCATCGCCAGCCTCCTCAGCAGAGGCCGTCCAATCAATCCGTTCCAACATAGTGTCGCGTCCATCGAGAAAGTTGATAAATGTCCATGCTCTGCGAAAAACTCCAGATGTATGGGTCCCTGCGGATGATCCCCTGACCTGTGCCTCCACCATATCAGCAAAGGCTAAGGGAGAATCTGTCGCAATAAAGATGACCTCCAAGCAAGGAAGCAACTCGCCGCTTGCGATCAAATAGAGCGTAGGCTGTTGGAAAACCGACCGTCTCCCTGGGTGAAAGCATACAACTGTGGGCATGCTCCGTAGAAAGTCATTGAGGGCACTTGGGTTTCCTAGAGCAAGGATAGGATCTAGTCGTATATGTCTAGTAAGTGCAAATTGTTGAAGAGAACACTCTGACCGCACGAGCATCTTCGTCACGTCCGGGTCCTGGGGGGGTGTCTCGCTCAGGTGGACGAGTGCGGGGACGACGAGATGCTTGGCCAGACAGGTGTTCTAAGTAACAAACCTGAGGGTGCACAGACGCGGCAGGAGGATATCATCAGGAACTAGAACACTCGAGCAATCTGTATGATGCGTCTTGATGTCGAGTGCAAGTGTTTGCAGTTGATCACATTGTTTAAACATTTTGAATTACGAGTCCTTATGTTTACATAAGACTCGTTCTTTTCTTTCCTCCACAGGGCCAAATTTTGAGCTGTCTGTCAGCTTTTGCGTTGAGCCGTGGGAGTATTACTTTGTCATCGATTTGTCAGCATAGACTTAGCAGTTTTGTGATCTTGCTCTGCTTCTGTAGTCCTATCTCAGCATTTGCTCCTTCACTGTCTTCAGGTTGAATTATTGGATTAAATAAGCATTAATTATTAATTAAGCATTGATTATTTATGTTACCATCTTTTCCTGTTATCCGGCTTCACTGCCTCTGAGTGCTTCTGTCCCTTCCTGTGGTCCAGCTACTTCATAATTTACTTATTCATGTGGGCTGTGGATATCATTTGGCCTGTTTTACCACTCACATTACATAGAAAATATACATTCAGTCCAATGCATAGATCTTTTGAGCAGAGTTTGGACAGATTGGTAGAGACCATGCTGGCCAGAATACAAGGTGTGGATGTTATAGATGGTACATCATATGTTAGTTCCCATAAAACGTTCCAG